>JAYJMB010008631.1:0-51312 GCA_036873735.1 Pouteria campechiana
AAGGAGCGAAATGGGTAGCAAGGCCTGCCCATAGACGCCTTAGAAACAGTCACAACGCCATCCACCCAACGTGGGAAACTATCATCGTGCGGGCGTGCTTTAGGTTTATCATCTCTCTCAGTCTCGCTCCATCTGCCAAAAAACCACAGCGCGAAAACAACTCCCTTCCTTTTCCCATCTTCTCAGACAGCGAGATAGAGAGAGAATGGCTTCGGCCTCCGCATCCAACCTTTGGGTATTACTGGGATTAGGGATAGCTGGAATACTCCTCATGACGAGGAGGCTCAAAAAGACAATAAAAGAAGATTTTGGAGCCTTTGTCGAGAAGCTCCAGCTCCTTCCTCCTCCTCAGCCCGCCCCTCCCAAAGCTCCCCATCCCCTGACCTCTCTCTCCTTCGTTGTCTCCGACATGTAAGCCTTCGCTTCTCTTTTCTTCTTATCTGTTCAATCCTCAATCTACAGCACTGCCTTTTTTCCGCATCTGGAAACGGAATTTGAAGCCCTCCAACGTTTATAATCGTTTCTTGTGTATTGAATTTCAAGGCCTCCGAAATCTAGAATCATTTCTTACATGTTTCTCTCTCTTTTTTTGGAATTACTTTGGCGGACAGCATGGAAATTCGTGTTTTTCGTTTCAGTAACCAAAATCATAAGCTATACATCTGTTTTAAGTGATCATTGGCATTATCCTGTGATTGCATGCTGATATCTATTTTCGTCTACACGGTTCTCATTATAAAGTTTTGTTTTTTTTCCTGATTTTGAAATGGATATCGTGTGTTGTATAACCATAATGCCTCTCCAAGTCAATTGCTTGGGCGTGTTTGTTTGACGCTTGTAAGATTTTGATTGCCGCATTGTTTCCAGATTTGATATTGATGGATACGTCACTGGGTTTGGCAACCCCGACTGGGCTGCATCTTATGAAGCTGCGCAACGGACGGCACCGGTGATTTCCACCCTTGTAGAAGGGGGTGCCACTTGCATTGGAAAAACTGTTATAGATGAATTGGGATACAGGTCAGTTTCCAACTCATTCTATTCTTTGCTCCTCTTACATTGTTGTATATTTTTTTACGTGTAGTTGTCCATTCATCCATGGTGTGCTCCATACCTTTAAATTTTTGGGCATTTTCCGCATAATTTAGACATGAACTATCACTTCGAATTCTTTTCCACAATCAGATTGTAGCTAAATGTGGCTGTTATATGTCCATGGTAACATAAATGTGACTGGTGCTGGTTATTCTCTGTGTTATCTTATGTTGTTTCAGCATTAATGGCGAAAACAAACATTATGGAACACCCACCAATCCTGCAGCAAATGCACGTATTCCAGGAGGATGTTCTAGTGGATCTGCTGTGGCAGTTGCTGCTGAATTAACGGACTTTTCATTAGGTAAGCTTTTAAAGATGTAATTTTTGTTTGAGTTTCTTTATCCCGAAGCCCCAATAATCACTAGAGTTAAGAATGAGATATCATCAAAAGTATATGATTTTCCTATGTTGGCTATACTCTTAGTCTAGCTTTTGCCTTGACAAGAATGTTTGATTCCTTTTTAGGCACTTGGTAAAGATGTCTACTGCTTTTTTGTATAATTATGCAAATACATCTCCTACTCTCTGGTTGTGAATTGCAGGCATTGATACTGTTGGTGGTGTGAGAGTGCCTGGGGCTTTTTGTGGCATAATAGGATTCCGACCTTCACATGGGGCTATTTCTAACATTGGCATTATTCCTGTGTCACCAAGTCTTGATACAGTTGGTATGTTCTGGACCTATATTTATGCACTTGAACTAATTCAGAGATATTTTTTCAATTCAACCAGTTGTAGTTTTTGTTGGTTTAGACTTCGAACATATGGTTCCGTGGTATCATCCAGGAAGGAAAAAGGACATAGGCTTCTTTGTTTGCCTGTTTTATGCAAGAGATAAGTGTTTGGTTGCTCAGAACCTCATCTGCTGCCTTTTGAAGGGGAAATACAATCTGCGTTATGGCTTTTTCTGTTTCTATCACACTTAGACCTAAGATAGCTGACATATTTTAAATGGTAGATACAACAATCTTAAACCTTGGTGTTTGGTTTCCACTAGAACTATATAATTGCACTCCTCTAATTTTTTGAATGCTGGTGGTGAACTGCACTTAGTAGAAAGAAAGGTTGGGACCACTTTTGTAGAAGCTTTCTACCACTGCCATCACCTTTTTGAGCTAGTTGAGTTGCTTACCTGAATCTTATTCTGCCATTCCTCTCTATAACAGACTTTTGCATCTTCTTACCACCACCTCCATCATCACCTTTTTGAGATAATTGGTTCAACTACAAATCTTGTTATGCAATTCCCCTATCTCACAGACCATAGCCTCTTCCGACCACTACCACCCCCATCGCCTTGTTGAGCTATTTAGCCATCTACTGGAATCTTGTTTTGCCATTCCCCTCTATCACAGAACACAGCAATTGCCATTTCTCTTTGAAATAAATCAAAATTTGTCACTATTTCTGCCTCTTGCGTGATTTTGGGTTGTAGCAAAAGCATCAATAAGGCATCCAGGCATCAGTAGCAAAAACATCATGCTTTTAATGTTTGTGATTCAGGCATGTCTTTGAACATCCATTCACTTACACTTGAGTGTTTCTCACATTTGTGCTTGCATGCTTGCATAATACACTATAGTTTCCCTACTTCCAAATTGTTAAGGGATACTATTTTTCTGTTTACAGAAGCATAAAACAAATGAAGCCAGATGTGCAAAACAGACGTTAATCTTTGCAAAGTGGCTTTCGCTGTTAATGTGCATGACTTAACGCATCACATATCTTATTCATTTGCATGAGCTATGTACTCTAAACTTTAAAGGGGTGGCAGTGACTGGTCCATTTATCACCTTACCGTATCCTAACCTGTTTGCAAACCAAGTCAAGATTCTTCAATCCTATTGACTTGTCTGGCTGGTCCATCAAATCAACCATACATGATAGAATCGATGGCTTAAAACACTTGTAAGCAGTTCAAACTCACATGTGAGCTTTAAAAATCACACGCATCATTGTTTTTATTCTAACAATCAAAACCACTTATACAATGAGAATCATTGCCAAGCGATAGGATGCATATACAATCCCATGATCTCCCTTCTATCACTCATTTGATCCAGTATTTTGCATTTCTAGCATGTGATTCTGCATGTGACAGAAGTTTAGTGGGTCTCTCAACTATTTATTTCAATTGACATGAGTTTATTTTTTGCATGTAGGGTGGTTTGCTAAAGATCCTAGCATCTTGCGGCGTGTGGGTCATGTGCTCTTGCGGCTTCCATATGCAGATACACGCCCACCTAGGCATGTTATAATTGCTGATGACTGTTTCCAGCTACTGAAGATTCCTAAGAATCGAGTAGCTCAGGTGGTGATCAAATCGACCGAGAAGCTGTTTGGAAGTATGTTTTGTGATTCTATTACCTGTGTTTTGGTTCTGTGTTTAAGTTAGTTTTGCTTTTTGTAGACTTCTGTCCCTTTTGTTTACTGTGTACTTGTTTGCGTTATTCAATTGCTACATCTAATTTCCTCAAAACTTCTCCAGGACAAAATTTAAATCATGCCAACCTTGGAGACTACCTTGCTTCTAAAGTTCCAAGCTTAAAATACTTTCACACCAGTAACAGAAATGGTGAGCTGAGAGGGTCTTCATTGCGGTCTCTTGCAACTGCTATGCAGTTTCTTCTAAGGCAAGCTGTCTATCTTGTACTTCCAGAAAATCTTAAATGTTGAGTAGAAACACTCTTGAAATTGTATTTTGGTTTGACAATCTGAAATTGCAGATCACTTTGGCATGGTACTATTCTTGGTAAGAGTGTGTTTGATTAGTCTAATTTGAGTCTTTCCCTTTAGAAACTCATGCAAACCTCCCCTTCAATTTTTGGTGATCCAATTGACATCATCTTAAATGGATCAATGGATATGTCCAATGCCTTTAGGAACACTGTGCAGAAGACATCTATCTATGAATTAGGCTGGCCAATTCCTCCTTTTTTGTAGTATGGCTCATCTAAATTGAAAATGGAACTAAATGAGCCTACCCAATGAGTTTTAGAATTTTGATAAGTACAGAATTGTGAACTATGATTTCTTATTTCAATTAATTTAACTGCAATCATTGTAACTATGTGTGAGATTTGTGTGGTCATTCCACTTGTGTGGATGGTCTGGTTTCAAATTAATTTATTTGGCATGTTTCGGCACCAATTACAAAGTCGAAATTAGTTAAAACATATACAAGTAAACATGTCAAACATTTCAGGGTAAATTCTTTCACTTGATATTAGTGAGGTCCCTTCTTCGATAATCCAAGCAGTTGATATTCGGAACCCGTTTGTAGATTTTGATGATTGAAATCATTGCTTAGCTGGAGATCTTAACACTTCAATAAAGAAAATGCAGCAAAGGAAAAAGTATGCAATTGTATCACCATCTTTTGTGTTCTCAGCTTGTAATGTTGACTTGGAACAGTCACATAGATGTTTTTTGAAGGATTTCTGAACTAGTGACAACAGGTCTCTTGTCATCTTCTGTCGATACTAAGTATTTCTGAACTAGCAATGGAGAATCTTTTGTTGTCTTCTCTCAATGTTTATTTCAATTTTTATTTGTGGAAGATAGAACTTAAAAAATGATGTGAGCAAAGAATTGACGATGTGCTAAATTTCAATGTGTCCAATGTTGTCAAGATCAGTTCCATGCTACTGTTAGATTATATCAAATGATGAATTGTGTCATATACCATAAGTTCTTTAAAATTCTTAGAAGGGAAAAGGACTGAAGTAATGAACGGATTATTTATTCTCACTTATACAGTTTGATCAAAACATATCAAGGTAAGTGATACAAAAGTGATACAAAGGTATTATCAATTGAAAACATACCTATGGTATGCAATTCATGATAGTAAAGTCTTGCTAGAGTTCACTCATTTATTTCTATCCTTTTCAAGAGTTTCAAAAGACCTTTAGTAAATTTGCTTGAAGAGCTGTTTGGGAGGGAATTTTGTAAGAAGAACTTTATTGAAAGTTTTTTACTAATGAAGTGCTTATGAGTGGATGTTGTTTCTTACAACATACGCTGAGGGGGTGCGTTCTAAGCTATGGGGATTTTAGGGTTTAAAATAGAACTGTATTACCTGACTTTCTAGAAATATGTTTTGCAATGGTCTGGAAAAAAGCTTTACTTACAGGTGTTCCCTTTGCAGCTTTGCTGGAAGCTATTGTCTTGGATGTAGGTATTTAATAAATGCTGCAAAATGCAAAAGCAGAAATGAGCTTTCCTAGTTGGCAGATGCATGGATGGTGCCAAATTGCAAGTTCTCACCAAATTTGCTTAACATATAATGTGGCCCAAATGCTGCTGAAATGTAATTTTAAAAAGGGCAGCTTCACTCTTCTACCACATAACATGGTGATTAATATAACAAATACGGCTGCAGCACCATTTTTTTTTAAAAAAAAAATTTATCTCAAGGTCAGGTGTTTTGACGTATTCTTTGGCTGTTCAAAAAGGGAAAAGAAAAGAAAAACGAAACAACAGGAGATGAAGAATAATAAGGAAAGCAAAGAAGAGGCAAAATGTAAAAAATAAAACCAAGTGCTTGAGATAACCAGTTCCTTTCTATTTTCATAAGTAATCATGCCAACGTTCCCATGGTTATTGTATTCATTGGATTTATGGCACGTGCTCATTACATCTTTGAAGTTGTTAACCTATCTAAGATTTGTTTAGTATGTCCCTGAAACAGGACTTGGAATAGCTCTTAAAGCAATCCCAAGCAGTAGGCTGTTGGGTGGCATATGTTGGATATGTTGCTTTTGAATATCTTGATTTTTTAGTGGCCTGTGTGATCTAGCCACCCCTTGGTTTGGATCATTTTACTGATGAATGACAACATAGAAAACAGCAGTTCTTGCACCCTTGGTAAAAGCTGGGTCTTACCTTAATGTGTTTCTCTGCCAGATATTGGCTTTTGGTCTTGGTTGATGCACCTAATGCTGTTTTCATTCCTTGTACTCTGTCCATGTGCAATTGTTTTTTGCCTGTTTGATATTTGATTGTTTTAAGAAATATCAGCAGTTTATTTTTGGTGTGTTTGGATAGTCGGAAATGTTGATGGAATAGATGATGTCAGCAGCATAGAGGATGATGTCTGTCATAAAGTAAATGAAAACAAAATAAATAGGGGTCATAATGAAAAATAAAGATACTAATTAGAAAAAAGTTTGTTTGTTATGATAGGTGAGATATATAAATATCACATCCATTTATTATTTACACAGGGATTGCATTTCCATCACTATTTCCATCTTTGGTTTCATTTCTCTGTTTTCACCGTCCAATAATCCTCTTATCCCAATGTTCAATTAATTAGCTGGCCAATTAGCTCTTAAAAACTTCTCCAGACTACTTTATTCTTTAGTAAGTAAATGCCTTTGTTGAATGCAGGCATGAGTTCAAAAGTTTTCATGAGGAATGGATCAACACAAGCAACTCTGTTCTAGATCCTATTATATCATCCCATATGCATGCAAAGCTGGACCTAAAGAATGCAAACTATGACCACTGTGAATCTGCAAGGAATGAAACACGTGCAGCTCTCGATGCTCTTCTGAAGGTATTGTGCTGACTTACATGCCATTGGTGGATGTGGTTGGCTTGTCCCTTATTTGTGTTCAATCTAGCACATATGCATCCAACCTAGAACATTTTTGAAATCGACAAGCTGCAGCAAGCAATAGAAGACTATCGGATCATCATTTGGGCCATCCTCTCATGGAACTTGAGCAGTTTCTGGTCCAGGTTCAGCTTCAGCCTATGTGGCCATCCAGATGAGTGGACAGCGTGTTTTCTTATCAGTTCTCCATTATTCTGGGGCTTCTCATGCCTTCTTGTTTGAGATGCTCCTGTCACCAGTAAAGATGTGCACCCGTAGGATGATACAAGCAAATTATTGGCCTGTAATCATCTCTCTGTGTAATTTCCTGTACATGATATGCCTATGTTCTTTTGATATAAACCACCATGGCATGCATGATATTTTTTTAATTCTTCATGGAGAATGTTTATGTTTTGAAGCTTCCCTCCGGGTCATATTATGCAGTTTGTCTTACATTTTTTTTTCTTTTGTAGAAGATTATTTACAATGAAGTCTTTTGCAGAATTTTTTTTCTTCGATTGGTAATAGTTGATCCCTATGTTTATGATGGCATTTCCTCTTTGATATCTTCTACAGGATGATGGGATTCTGGTGATTCCTACTGTTGCAGACCCCCCTCCGAAGCTTGGTGCTAAAGAGATTATATCTGATGATTACCAGGCTCGTGCCTTGAGTCTTCTGGCTGTTGCTAGCATGTCAGGATGTTGTCAGGTAACAGCTGTCTTATTCTTTTGTGGTATTGTTTGCATGATATTGTAAAGTTATTGCGGTTCAATCAGTTTACTTGTTGATGTGATAACTTGTTTCACACCTTTGCTGACTGACTCTTAACTCCAGGCTACCATTCCACTTGGAACTCATGACAAGTGTCCGGTGTCAGTTTCCTTGATAGCAAGGCATGGAGGCGACCGCTTTTTACTAGACATGGTCCATACTATGTATCCATCCCTTCAGGAATATGTGGATATTGTGGCAAAATCCAATTTATCAAATAATGCGATTAGCCAGGAAGAATCTGCTGAGATTGCTAAAGAAAAGGTTAATCTGTTATCCTTCTTTGTCCTTTTCTTCTTTTCCCTGCTAGCGGTGTTGCTAAACCTTTTTCATGATCCCTACAAACAATAAAAAATGTTGAAAATTTTTAAACATGTCAAGATGCTACTATCTGTTGTCAAAAACATATGTTGTAGTGCTGTCCTCTACTCTCTATCAAATTGTATTGGCCATCCCTGAAAATGTGGTCGACTCCACTCTGCACTGTGGTGAGAGCGAATAATTTTGTTGTTTGAAACCAATGACCAAAAATAAATATATAGAAAAAACATTATTGTCAGAGAACTTGTATTTGATCATCCTGGTGTTCCCACTGACCACTGCCACCTGCTGATTACTATTCAGAACATTTTGAAGAATATATGATGAGACTCGGCCACAGGTTGGAAATGAAAGGGAAAAAGAAAATCACTCTCCCTGATTTGTAAATTCCTCATGAAGGGGGGAGCAGAAGGTCACTCTTCTTGATTTGTTAATTCTATTAGTTATTTCCAATGTTCGCAATTTCGGTAAAAGGGGAAATTTCGCTAAGTTGAAAATGAAAAAATTTCTCTCGGAGAAATTTTCGAAAATTTTGCCAAACTATTTCGTTAAAATATAAAAAAAATTAAAAAATACAGAAAAATAAGAAAATCTTCCATAAAACTTCATAATAAATCATGATAAATCTGAATCACAATTAGAATAAAAAACATCACTTTAAATGTAAACGTCTATAACATAAAGGAAACATATCAATGATACAAAAGCAGATAAAGTGAATATCTGCAGTAGGATACCACTAATAGAAGATTTAGGACATAGAAAGTTGTTAAACATATGTTATCTGCTATTTTTCCCCAAATCAAACATATTATACCTGAAATAAAAATACTAACAAATATTATAAACCCATAATTTATTTCTAAACTATAAATAATCATTATTATAAGCTATTTAAGTAAATAGAATGGTTGAAATATACTTTATGTTGTAAAAGATGAATAATGCTTATTTATTGATAAATTATGTAAAAAATCTCAAAAAAAATTAAAAAAACTAACACTCTATCCCCAAACTTTATGTACCAAAATATAATTTTATAAATAATTGTATTATATACTATTAAAGTTAAAAAATTACTGAAAAATCTTTTTTTATAAAATTATATACAAAATCTAAATATTATACATTTTCAAGCCTCTAAAAATATCCAAACCATTTCACATATTTTTTGCAATCAAAATATGATATTTTCAGCAAATAAATTCAAAAAAAAAGCCCCAAAATTTGTTTTCATGAAAATAGATGTATTTTCGGCCCTAAAAATGGAAAAAAAGATAAAAAAGGATTTTACCGCTTGAATTCCCTTCCGATCCTCACTGTTATGATTTCGAAGCTTCAAATGCTGAGAAATCACGTGTAATCTGAGTTTTCGAGGCTGAAAAAGAAAACCTCCAAAATCTGGTGTAGCTGTCGGTTAGGGATTTGAACCTAGATGTAAAGATCTTGCATTTTGATGTTCGAATCCACACCAAACCTGGCAGAAATTGATTTTTGAAGCTTGTAGGGAAGATAAATGGGAGGGAGATCTGAGCTTATTTTGAGGAACCCATCGCGCTGTTCGTTTTTGGGGGGTAAATTGGAGGCTCAAAATGAGTTTTTGGGGCTAAAAATGGGAATGGGGGCTTCGAAAATGGTTTCTTATGCCTCTAGGATGGGTTTCGGGGGGATACGAATGGGTGCAGAGGATTTCATGATGGCCTTTTACTGTTCACCACGCTAGTGAGAAATTCTCGAGATTTTCTTGAAAATCTTGAGAATTTCATGATTATTTCGAGATTAAGTTGATAATTTCGAGATTATGGAGATAATCTCAATAATTTTGGTGATGATTTCGAAATTATCGCCTAATCAATGAAATATCTATTCTTCCTTGGCGAGATTGTCTCGCTGGATGCATGTAGTGAAATTCTCGGCGATAATTTTGCCGAGAAATTCGAAATTGAAGACATTGGTTATTCCCAATTGCAGGCTGATTTGTTGGATGACATCCATCATGAGTGTTAGACCTTGAACCTGTTATGATACACGGGTTGTATGACAAAGCTGGAATCCAAGTGTGATGAGAAAAACAGATGTAATGTACAAGTGCAAAAAATGGAATGCAGTGGAAGTACACAAGCACACAGACAATAAAAACACAAGGATTATGGTAGTTTGGATCCCTTGGTACCTACTTCACTCTCTAAGGTTTCCCCAACCTTAGGTTCTACTATAATATGTGGAATTACACCTCCTTAGTTTTTCAAGCTAACTAAGAACTATAATCTGGTTTTATCGAGCTCACCAGAAAGTTATACACTGTTGGTTTTCTTTGAGCTCATTAGCAACTCCTACAGTGATTGTTTTCCACTGAGCTCACTACTAACTCATAGAATCTGGTTTCTCAAGAGCTTTGTAGGAACTCAATTTAACACTTATAAAATGTATAAGGAAATGCCTCTAACTAGGCTAAGATGTACACATAATTAAAGCTCAACAATAAAAGATATACAATGAAAATTTTACAGTGATTCGAACTCTTTAATATGATAATGGTGTGACTTTGAAGCTTTTTGATCTTGGCAGTACCTCGGAGTGAAGATATTTGGGAAACTTAAATGAGTTACTCGTGTTTGATTTGTGTTAAGCTTATGGAACCCTCAAGCACTATGTTTTTCTTCAATTGATCTTCTATTTATATCTTTTGGGAAGGTTTTGAACCGTTTGGAAGAAGACCGTTGCAGCGCCATTTGGATTTTCGACCGTTGAAGCGGCAAGCGCTGTTGCAGGCAGCTGCACCCTAGGTGATACTGCAAGCGGCTGCCCTATCGGCTGCAATTGTTCAGTAAGAATGCATATTCCTGGAGCCTTGCAGGTGATATCGCAGGCGGCTGGCATACCGGCTGCAATCCTTCAAAACTTTTGAAGTACCTCTGAAGGTCAAAATTAATGTTTTAAAAACCGGACCCGTGATTGAACCGGTTAGGCGTTTGGTTCACGATCCAACCAGTTCGATCGATCAACTCAACCAGTTGAACCGGTCTTCCTTTTTTTTTTTTTGAAAATAAAAAAAATAATATAACATATTTTTGAAAAATCTAAACCATAGATTTTAATCTAAATATATAAAATTTTTGTATAATAATATTCTACTTTAATTCATCTTTTATTTTACTAATAATTCTAAATAAAATTTTTTTACTATTGAACCGTGGACCAGGCTAGACCGGACCGATCAACTGGCCGGTTCACGGTTGAATCAGTCCAGTTGGCCAGTCCAGTCTGGTTTTGAAGACACTGATCGAAAAGCATCTTCCCCTTTATGAAATTTTAGCAAAAACATCATTAGCTTAATTCAAGTCATTAATAAGTTTTTTTAATCATCAAAACCAAACCCTTATATTCAACAATAAGTAATCACAAAGTGGACTGTTTGCCCTAGTTGTTCAAAACATGGACCAAGTTGCCGACATGATCAATGGCCCTAAGATGGTGATATTGTTGATTTGTTAGACATTATGTGCCATTAATACAGTTGGCGTAAAATATATCAGTCTGTGCCTATTCTTTTTATTACATATTTCTAGTTTCTTCTTTATGCAGGGTAATATTGCTTTCAAAGAGAAACAAATGCAGAAGGCAATTGGTCTCTACACAGAAGCAATCAAGCTTAATGGAAAGAATGCCACATACTACAGTAATAGGGCCGCTGCATATCTGGAGCTGGGGAGGTATTATTTTGTATGTAAATAGTTCTGATATCCATTTTTATATGTTGTCTGTACTTGTCCTTAATGTTTGTTCATTTCTTCTCCAGCTATCTACAAGCAGAGGCAGATTGTACCACAGCCATTGGCCTCGATAAAAGGGTATGTTTTTGGCACAACTGCTTGCATTGCTTGGATACAGTTTGTTTGGCCACTTAACAAAGCCTATTTATTCAAAGTGTTATTTTAAAGGTTGCATAATTTGACTTTCTTTGTAGTGAGATGTTATCCCTTCTGAAAAGCTATTTGGTGATGTAATTGGCTTGTGTTTTATTCCTCTTGTAATGCAATTGAAGCGATTTTTGAGAAAATAGTTGCTGGCAATGAAACCATGTAACTTAAATGTGTTATGCTATGTACTCATTCTTGACATAGGCTTTTATCTATGATTGAGCTTGTGTTAGGGCAGATGGTAGGTGACTAAAGAAATCAATGACTATTTTCAGTGCGAAAAGTTAGTTATGCATTTCAAATGGCAATATCGGATCTGTTCTATGGTTTAGATTTTTTGGGAACCTTGCTTTGAGCCTTCTTTCCATATAATCTTGCTGATGTTAAATGATCATTTCAGTTAAGGGAGGCTTTTTATTTTCCCTTTTTCGTTGTTCCTTCTTCAAGTGATTATTGGAAGTTCTGTACAGAAGAAATTTATCTGTGGTGTGAGTTGGCATAACTTGCCTCCTTTGAGTTATATGAAGATTCACAACTGAATATCTGCAACTTGTATGAAATCATTTTAACCCTGTGCATGGACAGTAAATCGCACCGCCAACCACCCACTGTTTTGTGCTTTCTAGAATTGCTTACATAGTTTTGCGTACTTTTGTTCAGAATGTGAAGGCCTATCTCCGAAGAGGAACAGCAAGGGAGATGCTTGGCTACTACAAAGAGGCCATTGAAGGTACATTTGTACTCTTTTAAGTTTCTTTTGGCAGGCTTATAGTGATGGCACCTGGCATTTTGATTCCAACTTGTAAGCTTCACAAGTTACATTTTTGGTGGATGGTACTAGAACATGGTTAGAGCCATTATATGCATGGAACTTGATCCAGTCAAAAGAGGAAAACAAGGTTGGAAGTGGATAATTGCATGATCCAGGATCACTGAAATAAGACCGTATCTGCCTATTGCCTGATCAAATTGTACATTATGCATCGCCTATTTCTACTTTTCATGATTCAGAATCACTGAAATAAGACCTTGTCCTCTTGCCTAAGCAAGCTGTACATTGTACATCGCCTATTTCTATTTTTCATGATTCAGAATCACTGAAATAAGACCGCGTCCTCTTGCCTAAGCAAGCTGCACATTGGCTGCTTCTCTCAAGATGATAGCCTGGTATATCTTCTGGGTTAGTGGCTGCATGCAGGTAATTTGGATATAGTAGCATGCAATTCTCTGAATTTGGTGCTTATGGTTTTGATCAATTAACAGTTCCCCCAACTCTATCAATCTTTTAATTTCAATGAATGTTTCACAATAAATTTGGAGGCAACCAATTGGAAATAGGATCTTTTTAGATATTTGAGGCAATGTCTATCTGCATGAGGTCAATCAGATGAATGAATCAACAGTGCTTCTCTGAACCGGGTAGTGCTTGCATCAGCAAAATGTGCAGTTGGTGGGGACTCGAGCCCTGATAGTTTTCCACTACAATTCGGTTGTTGGGTCTTGAAGTCGTGGTAATGATTATTTTTTTGAGAGCTACACTTAGTGCTTGGCTTGTATGTATTGTAAGTAGCAATGCTTGCTCAATAGTGCCCAACTTTTTTACCTCGAATTTTACTTATTTTCTCATTCCTCTTTGCAGATTTCAGATATGCACTTGTTCTAGAGCCAACCAACAAAACAGCCAACCTTGCTTCCAGTAGACTAAGGAAGCTTTTTCAGTAGGAGGACATTGAAGTTTATGAAGAATGCTACATGCAATGCTTGTCCGACCATCTCTGCTGCATTGAGAGGGGAGCCCTGATCGCAATTGCACCCCTGGACATCTTCAAACAGGAGGAAATCTTCAGGAAAAAGAAAATATACAAAAAGGGCTGTTGGAGATTATTTATGCCCTCGTGGTATCCATCTGCATCCTGCTAGTTCTGTGATGGTTCAGATTTCCCTTTTTGTATCTTAAGCCATAATCGTAGCACAGAACCCGGGGGCTTTGTTGAGCCAGTGCAGGAGCTGGAAATTCAGTTTTGTTGTTCTCTGCGGAATTGTCTAGTTTGCATGTTAAAAGACGGTTTGGAGAGTAAGGACAGGCCGGAACTGGTATATGAAATTTTTTACAATTTTTTCCCTGCCCGTCCACATTGTCACAACAGCTGCTGCATTTTAGCTCTATAACTCTGTTGCATGATGCTACGAATTAGAACAGAGAAATACATAAAATGGCTTGCATGCCACGAAGAAGTATAGTACTGACCACTTTCCAGAGGAGGAACGCCACTGGCCATTACGCTTGTCCGAGTTGGGACTACAAAAACACCATCATGACACCGTCTACGTTTCAATCCTTCATAAGCCCTACTGAATGATTTCTGCCTTCGAATGGGACCGAATTGAGACCAGCTCTCAACGGTCAATAATGATGTTGGGGGAAGAAGGATCTCGTGGCTTGTTTTTACGGCCAGTTTCCATGCCTCCTGAGTTGCACATGGATTCCTGCATAACTATGGATATGTATATTTGACGTCAGCGAACTGTTCTTGCTAAGCATCCAACCACGGTGACTATGACTAGATCCTAAGCCACTCCTCTGCTAAGAGCCTGTCATGTTGTCATCCAGTCCAGGTCGGAATGTGGGACCGAGGCTCTCGTTCTAAATGAATATTCATTTGCATTTTTCTGTTTCTAGTGAAACTCTCATCGCATTTTCCCTTGCAATTTCATGGCACCCTCGTGAAGAGGACCTAAGTGGAGGGTGCCCTTCATACCACAGTGGAACATCTCTCGTAGGCTCAGGCACGCTCACACCTTGGTGTGGAATTCACATGAGGCATCCACGCGCTAGTGTCAAGATTAGTCTGATATTAAAAATCATATAATTCCGGTCCATATGCAAGGATGAAATTCTCATCTAAAATGATTATCTATTTGAGTTTCTTAATGCCACCCATATGACCCAGAAAACTCACCGATTAACCCACAAAAACTCTTCAGCACACAGCTGGCAGTGCGAGACTCCATGCGCTCGTGACACACGTATGAGTAGCAAATACAGTGGGTCGCCTGGAGGTTGTCAATAGGCTGACCGTCCATCCGCCCTTCTCCTGACATTGATATTGGGTCGAGCTCAAGCGGTAGGCGAAAACGTCTTTGGACTTGTCTTCCGGCGCATATTGTAAAGCAAAAAAGAATTGACCTCTTTTCCCGCGCGCGGTGGGCCCCCGCGCGCTTTAGAGAAACTCACATCCCAATAGACCTTTGAAGCTGGGAGCCTCCTCACACAAGTTCGATAAGGCATTAAGGCTGATACATGACTAGCTGAACTTTGACCCTCCTCATATTAGCCATGGATGGAGTCTCCACGCAACGGATACAATCCTGGCCATTTACATCCTTGTCAGCTGATATGCAAGACGCATAGCCCGCGACTAATCTCCACACGGGCTTGGAAGATTTTGGGGCATGGTCCATCAGTGTGGGAGAATGAATCAACGGTTCAGATCAGCGGATCATGTAGTAGAGTTAGTCGGGTTGGAAGCCGGAATATGCTGCGAAGATCCAGTTGAGGGACTCCGAGACACAATAATTCATCGACGGAAAGTGAATATAAAAAGGACGAAAAGGATATGAATGTGTGGATTGGTGGAAGAACAGAGCATGTAGACTCTCCACATCACTGCCTTACATGTGCCGCACGTGCGTTGTGATTGGGACCGCCCGCATTCCTGTCCATACGTCGACGAATGCGGCCGCCGCCGCTTGCATGAATTCGACTCTCTTCTTCGCACCAGGCACGTCGATCTGACACGCCGGTGGTAGATTCGAGCCATGCATACCAGGCACAAACATCAATCACGGCTATGGAAACTTTTAAAAACTGCTTATTTGTGGAGGATGGAAGTCGGAAGTTCCACCATGAAAAGGGCTTTTACTTAAATGAGCCCCGATTAGATCTTTAGAACGCCGCGCGACCCCACGATGATGCACAGTCCACCAACGATGCACAGGGAGGATGCATGCATTGCTTCATCAGCAAACCATACACAACTTGGGTTTTCTTAATATCAATTAACCATCAGCAACGCTGAAAACCGACTTAAAATGATTCATTGTCAGCAGGAATTGGATTCATATTTCCAATCCCTCGCGACTTCGGTGGCTTTCTACAAAATTAGAACACGCCCTCGTGCGCTTAATCACTCTTCCTTTACCCCAAGTGGATCTACAATTTGGTCAGATTTTCAAGTCATCCTAATTGCCGATCAAGTGTTCGATGAATTGCCCTGAAAACGTCCCTCTGTCCTTTTCCTCTGTCCATTTCCAGCCCGAGATGCTTCGGTGATTGGCGACCGATATACATCGAATGTGGACTTGGGTCGGAGCAGAAAAAGCGAACAAAACCGCTGCTTTCCAAGCCATCACCTGATCATGGGCATATGAAAACCTGAGAAATCTCCCATCATTTTTATTAGACAATATTTATAAATACACATTGAGGTGGAGCCATTCAGATACAGAAGAAGAAGAGCAAGGAAAACAAAAGTACAAAAAATTTAAAAAAAAAGGAAACAAAAAGGAAATGAAAAGGAGAAGACAGGATCCCGTCTTGTCCCAGTCCAAACTCCGGAACGATTCTCTCTCCCTCACTCAACTCACCCTTCCTACACCAACTCACTCTCCCCACAATTCGCACTACACCTGTTCGACCACATGCCAAGCCGAGGTCGCAATGAGCGGCCTGTTGTGCCATCCAAGCATCAAGCACCCATTGTTCTCCTCCACGCCATACCCATCCCCGCCGGAGAACAGCGCCAGCAGCATGCTCGCCTGCTTGAATGCGTTCGACCCAAGATGCACCGGCGCGAACCCGGCGCCGGTCATCCTCCCTCGCCACTGCCCCAGCGTCTCGTGCCTCTCAACTCGATCCGTTCCCTCGAAAGCCACCACGTTGAGTATCTGCCTTCCCAAGTACTCCTCCGACATCAGTTGATCCTGCCCGTCCGGCGGTGACATGCCGCACCCTTCCAAAGAATCGAACATGGTTGAGTAGTAGTGCAGCGCTTCGTTGAAGCGGTCGAGGAACACCGGCCCGTTGTGGTTCGCTTCCTGCTCGACGATCGTGACGATGGTAGGGCGCACCGCTTTCACCGTCGCCAGCACCTTGTCGATGGCGCCGGGGCGGGCAAGGAGAGGGTGCAGCTCGAACACTGAATTCACCGCCACGGCGTCGACCTCGCCGGCCGTCTTGAGCAGGCAAGGCTCCAGGTCTGCCAAGCTGCTGGCGACGAATCCCCCGTACTCGAATTTGATGTGGATTGTGTCAGCCAATTGGGCCAATTTCATCCCGACCTGCTGGAGGGTGTCCGTGTTGTCCGGCTGTGGCGGGCCAATCCCGGTCAATCGGAAGGCCGGCGGCCCCCCCGGGCGCAGCGCCAGTGCCTGCATCAGCGCAGGCCACTGCAATCCCTGCTTCATGCTGAAATCTATGACGTGAACGCGGCTCTTCCCTTCGAACGCCTCCAGGATGGCTTGATTGGCGGTGAAATGGGCGAATTTTAAGTAGGGGCAGGCTTCGTAGAAATGCATCTGGAGGATATCGGAGAAGGAGTCGACGAGTGGCGAGTCCTGCGGCCGTATACCGTAGATCCGCTGCGCGAGGGCTTGGGCAAAGTACATGGCGACCTTCCTCATCGCGCCAGCCTGCGACGGCGCCAGTATCCCAATCTGCTTCACCAGCGCCTCAGCGGCTTTCAGGTTCCCCTGCTGCACCGCCTCTGCGCACGCCATGAGCGCGTGGACGAGCCGGATCCCGTTCTCCTGCGAGTCGACTAGCACGACCGGACGAGCTGCCTCCGCCGTTTGCGCTGCTGTTGGCGCCGTCGTAGATTTCAACCTCTTCCTATCCCTCGCATCCAGTTCATTGTCCGCCACCACGGCGCTGCCGCCATAGACGATCTCCCCTGGGATCGCGCTGAGATCATAATCGGCGCCGTAGGCGCCGCACCGATCCCGATTGGGGAAATCGATGGTGGTGACAGTGGAGGACTCCGGCAAGTCGACGGCGAACTGGGGGTTGCTGGCGATGGACGGATCAGGAGTGTTGAGCTCAGAAAGCATGGTTTCGAGCCAGTTGGAGAGATCGGAGGGATTGTAGTGGATCGTGTCGGATGCAAGCTGGGAAATACCGTCTTCGGGGACGTTGCACAGCGCCATCTCCAGCTGCTCGAGCTTGTGGGCTACCTCCGCCATGTCGGAGGATCGGACCTTGTACCCGAGCGCGGCGAGGAGCTCGTCCATCCCGCTGGCGTCGGAAGCCTGACATTCGTCGGGGTCCAGGATCTTGGGCTTTGCTCCTATGTTGGAGGAAGCCATAGTTGGAGGTGGAGGAGCGTAGACGTTGCTCCTGCTACTGCTGCTGCTGCTGCTCTCTCGATGCTCTCTCTTAATCTTCATCTCTCTTTTCTGGGCGCCTGGAAAATTTTCCTGCCTGTTAGGTGTTTGTAGAAAAGGAGCAGGGGGGAATTCGAGCTATGCGAGCATGATGGTTGTCAGAAGAAGAAGGAGAAGAAGAAGAAGAAGAGGGGAAGGGCGTGGGGGTTGTCTCGTGACGAGCTCGAGAGTCGATGGCGGAAATGAGTCTGAAGATAAGGGTAAAAAGAATGAGTGAGAGAGAAAGGTGGTCTGATTTCTGAACCAATTGAAGCCGGGAGAAGCTGAGTGTGCCCTTTTGCGAACTGATCATATACAGTCCGCTGTATTTCCGGCCCACATGCCTCCTGTTACGAAATATTAGACAGCGGAATACAGGACCCTATGCAAAGAGGCTTTCTCCCAAAATGCGTCCAAAATGCACATTTTCAGCTCCATACAAGGAAGAATGTTATTTCTTGATCCAAACCGTTGGATATGCAATAGTTAAGATACATGGTCCAATTTATGAATAGAATCGGATCAATTTATTCCATATTAACTTTTCATTGACGATCTACGGTTCTAATGGTGCTGATTTCCTCTAACTGCTGTTCGATTCAACGAAAAGGGATCCGTACCTCAATCTACGGTGCCATGTTCGTATATGATCCGATACCTCTCTTTCTTTATTAGGAAAAACCTTCGATAGTCTGCCAGAGTACGGTGATCAATACACAAGCAACTTGAAGCCACTGACACAAATCACCCCAAAGTGTGTCATTAACTTGATTAGAACATTTGAAATTTTCTATGGTAATGTTGGCTGCTCGATACATGAACGTCACATGTGTAGATATTTTATGGAGATGGTGTGTTTGGATGGTGCTAAAATTTGAATAAATTACAAAACCGTGAATAATAAATAAAAATAAAATAGATGAATTTTTTAAATAAAAAATAAGGGCAATTTTTTTTCTAAAAAAAATTTACAGTTCTCCCAGCAACTCAAAATTTACGGCTCATGCCGTAATAGTAACTTAAGAAAGGAACCAAAATCTTGATGATGATGATCGGAGGAAGCGATTAGGACATGCTACGAGGATGAGGGACCACCATTTTCCAAATGTATGCGGAACTCACATTCAAGGCTGGCCACTTGCTCTTTTATTTTTTAATTGAGTGCAGGGAGGAAGCTACAGCTGTATCTCTACGATTCATTTCGATGGATTAGAGAGTACCCCTCCCTCAATGCTTTTGCAACCGTCCTTACCAATTTGGGGCACTTGATTTAATGATCCATGCCTTATCCTTTCAATTCAACCCACTACATATACTTATTATGAAATCGATTTCAAAATGTAAATCCTTGACTCATTCCATATTTGACTTCTTTTACTATATTATTTATGTATGCTACACCTTTTATTAGTATTCTTATTTCAATCATGCATATATGATTGTTATTATTAAAAAGAATTATACGATTTTCTATCTATACCATAATACATATGATCAACGGTCTGGATGATCAAATTACAACCATTTCTACACTTTATGGTCGGTCCTTTGCCAGGAGGAATTATCCGGTGCGTGGCTCGTACGCTTTCCTCTTTGCATGCAAGCTTCGATTCTAGCAATCCTGCGCCTTTCATCACGAAATAAACATCAGCTTTCACCGTCATATCTAAACCATCCATTTTTCGGCCATGTCTTTGAGCATACGATTTGTGCGTGACTTCTATATTTTCCATCTACGGTTGGAATTGCCCCTTTCAGACCCGCTGCGTTCCAGCCACTCTCTTCGCATTGGACGAAATTGCCCCCGGTTTTGCCAATGTAAAAGAATCTCAACCTGCTTGCGATCTGAGCCGTTGACACGTGTGGGCCCCGCGAAAGTAAAAGGTCTGCGATTTCAGGTATTTGCGGGAGAAGACGAAATGGTTAAAAATTTCAGCGGTAGGCCCTGCGGAGATGCAACGTACGTTCGTATGCACGTGATCCTCCCAACTCACCCGAGCAGGGCCGTGGAAAATGTTCACGTACGGTCGACGCAACCGACACGATGGGACCTACCCCCTCGTGGCCTCTGCACCAGATATTCCCTGATTGGAAGATCTTGGCCGTCCAATCATGCTGCTTGGTTCTACTCGTTCAGGTGCTTGCATGACTGGACGCATGTTGGACGGCTGGCATTCTCTCATTTTGGATACCTGCTACGTACGTCGAGCGTCCGCAACGGGTAAGTCACGCGACGGCTTGGTCGTGGGCCATTGCGTTCGGGCGACTTACCTGTTTAACGCGTTGGAGGGAGCACTGAAGTGGAAGGTGCTGCTGCGTTCACGGGAGTCACACTAGGATCGTGGTACGTCCGCAGGAGAAGATTGGAACGCCGGAGGCTGCGATATTCACCGTTGCAGAAATTCTGGCACGACAGTCTTTTGTGGATCGCTTTCATGCGTCATTTGGCTCCCATGATCCGAAACATCGGAATTCGCATGGTGGGCAATTTAAAAAGATTGCAAACTATTTTACAAAAATAAAAACTTATGAGCTCATTTGCAAAAGATATGACCTTCAATAATTATTTCCAGAAAAAATTATTCCATTCGAATAGTTTATTTATAACCTAAAATGACATATATATATATAGATACATATACATAAATATATATATATATATATAGACACACACATATAGAAAAATATTTTAAGAGAGCCTGCTTTGCCAAAGTGAATTGGTACAATTTTTCAATTTGGGCTCATCTTAATGATTTTATAAAACCCAACTCAATTATTAATCTTATCATCATTTATTTAGCTAAAGCCTTAAAGATTATCTCATTCCAAGGCCACCTTAAAAATCATCTCATTTCAAAGCTTGTATTGATCATATAATTAAAATCAATTTAAGAATGAATTTCAATCAATTAAAATTATTTGATCATTTAAAGGGGTCCATATACTTTTAATTAAATATCTAAACCTTTTAAAGTGTTCATCATATTTACAATATTAGGATTTTATAATATTTCAATGCTTAAGCGAATAGGTTCAAATAAATTTGAATTTTATACATATTTTTATATCTTTTTAAATAGTGTGGCTTACATAAGATTATAATTGAAATAATTTTTAATATCTTTATTAAACTTGTAATACTAAATATAATAGTAGGGATGAATTTTATAAGATTATCAGGATGGGGCTTAAATTGGAAGGTTGTACAAATTTACCTTGAGAATATATACTCTATTTAAGTATTTCTTATAACATATGTATATATATATAATCTATTCATCATCTTTGACTCTGCTTATTTAGCTATGATTCAAATTTTGATTTTAATTAAAAACTTAGATGAACTATAATGCACAAACCAAGAAAGAATTTAAAGGGGTATGTATATATTCTGAGATGAAATGAATATTGTGGGCTAGGTATCAAATTAAGATAATTTCAACAATTTTAATTGATAATTTCAAAAATTTTAACTAAATAAGTGACATTATAAGTTAATCACAAAGAAATTTAAATTAATGTAGTTTTTTTAAATCATTTTGCACATTCAATATGTTTGACTCACATATTGCTTGATTCCTTATAATGACTTTGAAGCGACTTCTTCAGAATAAAAAACTTCGATGTTAATTTGCTTTTATTTCCACACGTTTTAAGTGAACTTGTTGGGCACTAATTTAGTTGCGTGAATCACATTTTTTGTTTTGGTATTTTTATAAATGTTACAAATCTTCATTGTTGCATTTGCAGTGGCTTCACTCAGAGTTGCAAAGACTTTACCCTTCCTCACATTGCTTTCCGTAGGCTTCATAGGTTATTGCCAGCTTAATTAGAAAAAGGCATGATTTTATAAATCAAGAAAACTCTGAGAAAAAGTGTTTGATTTGAAATGATAAGCAATTCTTAGGGAACCAAAGAAAATAATACCCGACATTCTATAGAAATGCAAGATGCCCTTATCAGTAACTTACAAGGCCTGACGGAGAATTGCGTAAGCATTTGATAGTTAAGAAGGGTTACTGGAAGAAGGAAGGGAAGCGATAACCCTAGTAAATGGGGTATAAAGTGGGCCACACATAATTTGCTAAGATCATCACATTCACCTAACAATTTTAAAATATAAATGTGTTATTTACGTTAAAAATCATCTAAATCATACATTCAGTGGACTGTAATAAGAAAAAATATTAAAAAAATAAAATATTTACTTTAATTGTATGATATAGCCTTTTTTGCATTGAAATTATTTAAATATTTATTTATATAATAAATAAATACATATTTAATATTTTAAATTATAAAATAAAATAATATAAATCACCTACAATCACAAAATAATTTCACTAATGAAAACACCCTTATCTGCAATTTTTTTAAAAAATTTTGGCCCACCTAAATGTCTAATTTAGATGATTTTTCAGACGAACGGTGAATATTGTATTTTCAAAATTTTGGACAAGTATAATTACTTAAGTAATCCATGTGTAGCACACTTTTTATCCCGGCTCGAGAGCCACTTTGTCATTACAGTTACTGACAATCCGCTTCATGAAAAAGGTTTAATTGGCAAGAGATATAATATGAAAATCAATAAAATGTTATGGTTAGAAATTCAACTCTAGATGTGAGTAACCCTTGGTGAATCAAAATTGATGATATCTAGCCCTGTGTAGGGATGGGAGTAATCCCTAGCAGTAACCTGCAAAGCCCCATTCCCCATGCAAAGGTAGGTAGAGAGAAGGAAAAAACTGGGGCAGGTAGAGAAGAAAAAAGCCACCGACTGCTACAGTACTTTACATCCATTATTTAGCACGCCAATTAAAAGGATATCTAAAAAAAACCGATCACAAAACCCTTTTCCAAGCAACGTATTTTTAACTAATCAAGTCCGGTTACACTGTTATTTGTTCGTGGATGAATTGGATAGATAGTAAAACAAAGGCTGTTACTCAGATAATTAGTTTCTTGTCGACAGCAGAGGCACATGAAATTAAAAGTTATGAGTCATGTATAATTCTTGGTCGACCATGGAATAAGCATTTAATAGTATACATTTAATACCAACGGATGGCATGGATGGACAACTTGTTTTCTAAATAAAAATCTTATTTATACAAAATTCTCAAACAGAATGAGCACAAGAAATTCATACCCCCACAACTCGTTCATCTGTCTGTCGCGTGGTCGTTGTAGCCCCCTTTTTGTGGGAGGTGGAGATTGTTTGTAGCGGGGGAAAAATAGGGATAGACGCCCCTTGAGCTGTATTTCTTTGTTTGTACTAAAAGTCAGCCAAATAAAAATATAATGGGTAAAATAGATTAAAACAATTAAGAATATAGCAGGAAAGAAAATATTATTGATCCGCGGGCTCTCTCCTCATGGGCGTGCCCGTCTGGCACGTGCGAGGCATTCACGAATGACCGAGCCGGATGCCGATCGCTCACGTGAGCCCGCTGTCGCGCGGGCGATAAAAATATACGCCAGAAAAGAGAAGTACCGCTGAAGAAAAGAATATTGGGAGGGCATTTCTGTCATTTTATAGAGCGAGCGAGGTGGAAGGGCTCATGCACCGCTGCAGCATACGGAGCGGCCCCACAGGAAGGAGACCGACGAACCAGATGTCAACTTCTTGGTCGGCCCCACGCCACTGAAACCCAAGATGGACGGCCAACCGGTTGCCGTTACAAAGTAACGGCGTTCTGCCTGGGGTGCCTGCCCTCTGCGATGCGCAGACCTTTGATGATGCTCCTGCATTGTACGAAGCTCGATGCTCAGGCGCTGCTCAGAGTCGCTGTCGCGCCTGCGCACCAATTCAATTCGAAGAGGTGAGCTGGCTCTGTAGAGATTGGCAAAATCCCAAAATCCGATCCACCGAAGGTCTCAACCTCTTTTCAGCATACGCCTTTTTATACCCAATTAAAATCCTTATTCATTTCACATTTGCTGGTAAAAATGGGCAGAAGTAGAATAAATCCAGTCAATAAAATGTGTGGGATAATTGTCATATGGGCATTTAATTGAACCGTGATATACAGTTTGTAATAAATCATTTGGTTTTTTTGAGTCATTCATGACATATCAATGCTTCTCCGGAGTATCAAACTCTCTCTCTCTCTCTCTCTCTCATAATCACGTTATCCAGTTCTCAGCTTCAACTGGATAATCCCGAAAAATCATTTTACCTATAGTATTTTTGTTGAGCGGATGTCTTGGTTCGTGTACATGCCCGTGAATGTAGTGGTCAGAAAATGAGATGAGCTTAGTCTGATTAGTGGCACACGTGAAGGGGTGAGTCGTCAGCTGGCGAGATTCGATCTTCGGTTTTCTAGGCGCCTGCGCATGGGCGATGTGGTGCTGCAGGAGTATCAAAACTTTCAGCTTTGGAAATGGCGTCCCCATCGGAACGTGACGTTTGCAGCATTGCCCCTTTCCCAACGTGAAACAGGCGACGCCGCACTGACATCACTGGGCCCTCCGCATGTGACTCCGGCACGTGGCCAGATTCCCCCCACATGCGTGGGCCTCACCACCGTGTAAGGCCGTTGTTGCCCGATTTCTCGCCACCCATCATCCCGCACGCGTATCAGCTTCTCGCAAGATCCTCAACGTCCATCAAACGGGCCAAAAAACTGAATCCCCAAGCCTTAAAAGAAAAGACCGGGATTTTTACTCGATCACTTAATAAATATAAAAAATAGATAAAATACTAAAAATAAGAAATTTTAATTATCTAAGTCGTCTATTGAACGGGTCCGATTTAATGCATGATCAATGGGTTAGCATATTGATGCCAATGAATTAAAACATGCTGCACGCGAGCGAGGAGATGGCGGTAAGACGTCATTGACTTACTCGCGGCAGACCCTTCCGCATCTCCGTTGCCTGGCGGTTCACCGTTGGCGGCTTGCGTCTGAGGTTATCTTTTTCCCGTTCTCAGCTTTTCTTCCCCCCAAAAAAGGCTTATTAATACTCTGCGTAACTTCCTAACACCATACGCGAGCGTAGTTGCTGATGGACACAACCATCTAAATAATGGGATCTTCTCTCGTCTGCTGCGGTTGGTATACTTTCTTTCTCGATTTTTCCCTGAATGCATGGTGTGCGTCTCAGCTGCATTCGCGATTATGAAATACGATGCTCTTGCAGAGCAAGATAGGATACTAATTATAATTATTCATTTAACGATGCATAACCGTCTAAGTGAAGTAAAGCCCGCATGTTGACCAGGTACTTCTCAAAAGTCGCTATAAAGGCCGGCCCTTTTTTCCGCGAGAAGTTAGTTGATACTCTGGCTGCCTACGAAGCTTGACACACAACAGTACAGGTTGCCTGTACCTGTAGCGAACATCGCGCTGTGCGCGTTCTTTCTTTTTATTGATAGCCGGATCATAAGAGTGTGCTTATAGTAGATAAAGTAATACCGAAGATATTCATTGCATAAAGCTTGTTTAAAACCATGTCAAAATCAAAGCTACTGCTTGAGTCACATGGAAAGTACTACACGGTACTGTGTTTGTGCAGCATCAATTGTTCAGATCCGAATGGCCCGCTCAACTACTCATCAACCGATCTTTCAGATGAGAGCTACACGGCTATCTTACTGTGGATGGATGTATAGGGGTCCAATTCCTTATTTTCCGTGAGAAATTCTGTGCCAGGGACACATATTTTAGGTGCTGCTTCAAGGCCATGGTCGCATTCTATTCGACCGTTTTCCCTCCATGCTTGTTTGTGCATTTGCTGGCTTCCGTGCGACACATAAAAGGGTCAAGTTAATTTCACCCGCTGGGTGGTCCTAGGATTTTCCATGCCCCCATGGATGCGAGTTGCTCGAGTCGAGGATGACGGCATCTTTTTTTCCCTTGCTAACGACTCTATTCTACTCAATTTGTTGGGCAGTGATGTCATGGAAATTTCCACGAAAATTTCTTTTTTTGGGTTATAAAAGATGATCGAGTAAAAACTCGATCTGTCCAATATCCTCAAAAATATTTGGATAACTAGGGATGTAAAGATTATCTTTGATAAAAGTTTTGATAGGTTACAAAACTAAAATCATTTAAGACTAGATATTCACATCATAACATATTTACTCTCAAATAACTTTTAAGGTTTTGACCTACCAAAACTTTTTTATTTAATATTTATTTTTCTAGCTAAATAGGCATTTTTAAGCGTATAGGTTGGATTGAATTTCATCCAATTATATCTTGTAACTCCTAATCGAAAGATTCCATGAAAAATTTTATGGAACCAATTCTTGTACATCACTACTTAATTTTGTTTGGGCGTGTTTGATAGATCCCAAGGTTATTGCTCTACCTACTTTAAAACATCTTATTTTTTTATTTTTAATTATTTTTATAGTTTTCAATTAAAAATTTATTTATTTTATTTTTATTTATCTTACGATTGACATAAGCTCTCATTGTAAACAAAATACTTTATATTTATTAAATTTTTTATAGCACTCATCTTTCGCTTGTATCCATCTTGCGTGTAAAAGGAGTACAGTAAATCTATTATTTCAATGCATTCTTATTCAATCTAGAGGGTGTTTATCTCTTATACCAAGCATTATTTTATTAATAATCCTTTCTTATAAGTTCTTTAATTATTATGTTTATCATTTCAATAATTTTTTTGCTTTTTTAATATGTACCTTAGTAGACTCTTTTAATCATATTATTTTATTTTTTCTGTGCATCCTTTTACACTCAAACCAAGCACACCTAAGAGATTGAAATATGCACTGGCTATTGTAACAACCTTTTTACACTCACTCAAATACACTCAAGAATTTAGAATATGCACTAGTGCTAGGGAACCATAACATACGATAAACTTTATAATTGACAAAACATGTCATGTTAGACCCCAGCTCCACCAAGAGGCCTATTCAATATGCAACACAACTCTACACAATTTTGCTCGGATGTTGTACCATTCAAAGAGAGACTTCTAATAGAATTAGAAGTCATTTTAGTCAAGAAACTTCATATAATCATGATCATCTTAGTTTATGATACTGCCCTTTTCTCACACTGACTAAGGCTTTGCTATAAAAATACATATATGCATACTGTACAGACACAAACTCTCAAATATCTATATAAATTTCTCTCGATCCTATTATTGACTTTAGCGTCAGAGTGTTTATCTTAGGAGTACACCTGCTACCCACTGACCTTTTTCTTCGTTTTACAAGAACTCCATGAAAGATTCTCTGAGAGTCAGTTAATTGCAACTCCAATATTGGGATCATTTGTGGGAAATAAACACACAACCTCATGGTTAAAAGCCTAAACATAGGTCTTCCGTGTTATGGTTCTTTAACACAGGTTTATTAAAATCCAAAGTTACAATAGGAAAAGATTTTGGGACATCTGGACTTGAAAAAAAAAAAGATAAAAGAAGGAATCCCTTGAAATCTAAGCTTATAACGGGAAAAGTTTTTGGGACACTCAAAATTGAAAAAAAAATATATATATAAAGGAATGAATCCCTTGGAATCCGAGCCTATAATAGAAAAGTATTTGAGGAAACCTAAATTTGATACATTAGGTTATCAAATTCTAGGAGTGCAAAGCATTACAATATCAATTTGAAGCAAAAGAATTCTATTTTACCACATAACATGATCACAGTTTGATAGCTTGAGGAGATATAACGATAGGTTTTATCATAATTTTTGGGGTGAACTAGTGTTATGAAATCATTACACATGATAAACTTTATAATTGGCAAAACCCATGTTTGGCCCCAACTACAATAGAAGACGTTTAAATTGCGACATGGCTTTACACAATTCTGTCTAGAGGTGGTATTGCTCAAAAAGACCTACAATGAAATTAGAGGATATATAATCATGAAGAATACCTCTCTAGTTAATAAATGTCGTATAATATAATCGAGATAATCCCAATGTACAACACCACCTCTTTTGTGTATAGACTAAGGCTTTGTTACAAAAACATAGGTATACATACCCGACAGATACAAGCTCTTAGTTATGTATAAATATTTTTCACTGTTCTATTACTAACTTGATTATGAAAATGTTGACCACTCCAAGCGCCCTCTAACATTTTTATCTGTCTTAAAAAATCATGAGGGTAGAATTATTTGAGGGCAATTTCTGTGTCAACCCAAACAACCGCAAATGTGTTTTTTTTTTCCCCAAGAAGGAACAGTTGATTCAGTCGCGCTACAAATGTGCGTGACTGGAGACGATCATCATTTCAAGTCACGGAACCAATATTGCGTTGTCCAAGAACACTGTAAATAGCTGCCTATTTACCTACCACACATTTACGTGCCGCGATGAGTGGATCCGTTTGCAAAAGTTGTTGTAAAGTTATTATCCTGATTAGCAACATGAATATATGCTTGAAAAATGATGATTTTTGATTAAATGTTTGGGGCTAGTGTGTAAAATATCCTGATTAGCAACATGAATATATGCTTGAACAATGATGATTTTGATTAAATGTTTGGGGCTAGTGTGTAAAATATATACATGTCATCGGCCACTTCATAGCGGAAGAATAGATGTATACGTGTCATTGTCGCCCCTTGTGAAAGTGACCGGATGGATGATATTCTGGTGGAAGAGAAGAAAATAACAAGGGAAGTCTGCAGGCGGATTCAAATGATTCACACGCATGCGGTCTCCATCGAGCACGGGAAGACGTATGTCCCAGTGGCTATTCTAATACATGCCTTATTCCTAAACAATGTCACGAATTAGAAATTCCGACTGACTGACTGACCGACATATATGATTGCAATGGGAACGTGGCGCAGACTTGCGTGGAGTTTCGTCCTGCTGATGGGTCAATGAGAGATACGTTCAAGTTGCATGCCCTTCGTAAGGCACACTCCCCCTAATGAAACTACAGTAACTATTGTGACCAGCGATTACTAAAATTCTAATTTCATACCAAGTCCAATAATCACATTATTGTGAAGTTCATTGTAAAAAAAGGCTCATTGAAAAAAATAATTTTATTGAACCAGGTTTCTCTCCTTGGACGTGGAAATGGAATATTAATGCACAAGTATTGTTTGGCTCGGCTTAAGTTTATCAGCTGATGGTTGATAAGTAGTTGATGTAGATATTCAGTTAAAGTCAAACAAATAAAGACTATTTGGTAAAAGGAGTAAATAGCTTAACCATGTTGAATTGTGTCTAATGCAATTGAAGCTGAAGAGTTGAAACAATAGACAAAAGATTGAATAACCTTTACAAGCCTTGGGCTAAATATTTAAAATGTTGCTTAAGATAATATAATTAAAATATTTGAATAATTCAAAAGAATTAGTTTTAGAAAATTTTTAATTCAACAATTAAATACAAAAACTAAAAATGAATAGATTTTAATTTTTGTAAAAAGTAATTGTAATATTTACAATTCTATTTTATCTTTTCATTTAAAACTTTCTTTTTTATTTGATAAATGGTTGTTGATACAATTTCTACCTATTTAGTTAAAAAAGTGAAGATTTTATACGAGAATAAGACAAAAAAATTGATCATGAGAACAATTTTGTCCATTGAATATTTTGGAAATCATTCATCCTATGTAAGTTGAAAAGGATCTTGTCCAGTGTTTACGCCTTATCCTTAAAAAGGGGTTATAAGCCGGTTTAATAAGCTCTATCAAATACAGCTTATGTATTAGATATAAATCTTAAAAATAAGCTAAATAAAGTAAGGCCTTGATGGTTTGGTTGATTTACTTTAGACCAATGGTGCATTTCATCTAACGTAGAAGAGAAGAAGATAAACAGTAAAATATATTTTAAAAAGTATAAAAGGAGATGATAATGCTATTAATATACAAAATTATATTAGTAAGTAAAGCAAATAAATACAAAATAAATAGTATTTTCAAAGAAATATATGTAATAATATAACAAATAAAATTATTACAAATATTTAAATATTGCATTAAATAAATATGATGTTAAAATTAACCTTGGTTCATGTTTTGTATTGGTGGGGCTTTTAATATTAAAACAACCACTCTCAAAATTAAAATGGCTCCAGCTCAAACCCCATTACTATTTATATCTTTTTGTTAGCACCCCGTCTCCTTCTCACTGCGTACATCATCCACGGAGGATTTCTAATCTTTTATCCCTATAATGGGTTTTTAGTATGCAAACTTGCCTTTCCATGACCTTATAAACCGACCGTTCCAAATTTATAAATCCAATGTTCTTGTTTCTTATAACTAGACAAAGCAACTTCGATTTGGCTTGTTCAAGTTGGATGGAACGAAATTGGCTAGAGCTCAAGCCCTGTTAATCGCTCGGATCTATCCAAAGGCAGAGCAGTGGAGATCGCTTCTTTTTTACGTCGAGAAAGACGTACTTTCCCATCTGGCTATCATGATTTAGAAAGCGAAAGGATCGGTATCTCCGCACTAATAATAAACTAATGCCATGGATCCATCACTGACCTATGTTTAGCGGATTATTTTAATGCAAATAGCAATTTTAAATTGCGATCCTGATTGAAAAAAATGGAAATCTATTTGATTTTCTTTCTTAAATATTAGTTCATGCCGGCGTAGCCGAGAAAGCAGCTTGTACTTAATTGGACTTTGGAAAAGAAATCGTGGGCAACGGTTGAGCATATATGGTTGGTACGCTACTTGATTGGAAGAATTCATATATTAGGCCTTAGCATACCAATAAAATGTCAATGATTGGAATATCCGTTTGGACGGTTTAACGAATGATAGATGGACCATCCAAGGGAAAACAAAAAAGTTATACGGCCCAAATGGATACTGAAAAGTAAAGGGGTAATAAAAAAATGGAAAATGGATTTTGAGTTCACTTTCTACGTGGATTGACTTTTAATAATCTGATTTTTACCTGAATTGTAGCACTCTGGAGTTTGAGCATTGGCTCGCCCACGTAATGGCCAAGATCAGTGGGGTCAATGCATGCTCAGTGGTGGGGCTGAGGACCAGAAGTTTGGTTAATTTAGTAGACTAGTGAATCACAAGCTTCATATTACACATTTACCCTTTTAATGCTCCGTTCGGCTTTAATGTTAAGAAAAGTACTATTAGAAGTAAAGCTTTTACAAAAAAAGTATTATTATAAGTAATTAAGAAGCTATTTACTGTTTGGCCATTTAATCTAAAAAGTACTATTAGGTTTATGTATCCATTTGATTAAAAATGCTAGAAGTTATTTTGTTCATACAAAATTATTGAAAAAGACACACACATACACTTACAAGCAATACTCAATTTAATCTTTTTTATAGTAAAAATATATCTTCTATATTTTTATTCTCAAAATATATAAATATATAATATACAATTTTTATATTTATAAAATTTAATACTTTCAATATATTATAAATTATATATCTTTTAAATATTTTATAATTATTATAATTATATGATATTATATATATTATATATACATACACAGATACACCATAGTATATAATATGCACATGTTTTTGTTTATTTACATAAAATATATAAAATACTATAAATATTATACTTATATATCATATCTTTATATAATATATAATATTATATCATATATAAATTTTTATTTAACATATATTTTATATACATATATAATATAATATATAGTATACATATTATATAAACTATGTGAGAGGTACCCGATGCATAGAAATTTATAGTTTGCAAATTGCAAGAATAATCATAAGTGTTTTGCTATGTCAGGGAAGAACAAAAAAATTTAAGCTTCTCGATGAACGCAAAAAATGAACTTATGCGATCAAAGATCATGCTTTTAAAATTTTCTCAAACAACGTAGAAATTTTAGAAACATGCTTTTCGGCCCTTAAACATGCTTTTTTGCTTCTAAATCGTGTGGCAAAACAAAGTATAACTCAACTCTAACGTTGACTCTATTTTTTAAATCCTTAACTTCAGTATAACCCAATTACAAAAAAAGGGTTGGGTCGAGGTTACATTAGGGTTAACCGTTTGAGTTGAGAATTTTTTATTTTAAATAACTATTTTGTATTGACTACAATATAAAAATATTAATATTTTCTTCAATACAAATGCAAGAAAAAATGTGGAGGTGCATGTGGGGAATGGGTGAATATGCAAAGGGCAAAGATTAAAGTATATAATTAAGGAATACTTAAGATTTGGTTGGGTTGAATCGGATTGTTATCCCTTAATTCAACTCAAATTACAAATTAGATCCAGTTGAACCCACTTTTGCCAAGAAAAAAATTTCTTTTTTTCAACCCAACTCTATCCACGTTCTAGTTAGGTTAGTCCCATTGACGTTGAACCCCATATTGGCCGCCACCTTTTATTATTTTTACCAACTTTCCAATCTAGCACAAATATCAAGAATTTTTCTAAAATTTGATGGGATGAAGAAGAAATGCAGTTAACCTTAGTTCTAAACAAATCAAGAATTATTGTTATTTTTAATTTGTAAAGTCAAGAAAGTAAAACTCCTTTTGAAAACCTGTGGCTTTCTAACGACTTTATTTTTCTTCTTCTATAATTTATATATTTTTTCATTAACTTATTACTATATATTCTAAAAAGGTCCATTCGTTTCTTACTTATTCACTTTAAGATGACATCTGTTGTGCACCCGAGTTGATGCACTATTTGGACGCCTGGCATGGATGGTGAGAGAGTTGAGCAACTATCCAGCTGTTATTCGAGAGATATATTATTGATATCATTATTTTCCATATCAACAATATATGAATGGTACCCGCGCATCCCGAATATCATCATCATTTTCCATTTACACTACTTTTATGTTGTATTTAGTTTGAGGTAAAACAATTTAAAAGAGGAAAATTTTAATAAGTTAAAAACTAGAGGTGATAATAATAAGTAGTACATGGGTAAAATGAACAAAGGCAAAAAAGATATATATATTTTAAAAAAGTAATAACATGAAAGAACTAGATTAGTTATGAATAATCAAACCTTGCATAAATATAAAGCTTTTGCTTCATATTGTTAACGAATCCTAACACAGATACCCAAATATTTAGCTAACATTGTGCCATGTCAAATCTCAATCCTAATGAGATACCTTTTCCAGCTACGACATAGTAACACGAAACTAGAATTCAGATGCAAACCTTTCTGAGATTCTTTTCTGAGCAAGGTTCCTCATCTTAATTGCATACAGGTTACGTACGTACCTTGGTTATGCACTCATGCTTAACTATAAATACACCCAGGTATGTGCCTCGAAACATAAGCTCTCGTTATTATCCTATCGTCTCTAAAAGAGTCCCTCTTTATTAATTTGAGTATCGGAATGTTTACACCGGGAACACTCCCAGCGTCTTCTGACCTTCTTGTTCTAGTCTTGTAAGATTCAAAACGGGATCTTTTTGAGAGTCACTTCAGCATTCTGTTTAGGAATGACCCAAACAAAGACATACACACATATATATATATATATATTTGTAACTTTGCACTTTTTAATTTTAAAACAAGTACACCCTTAATTTTCTTTTGCCTCAGACAAAAAACATCATGGTTTTAAAACCATTTCCATTGCCTATCCATATGCCTATCCATATACACAAATAAGAACTCCAATTAGCCCAAGCCCCATGAGCAGAAGTTAAAAGAATGTTTTCTGTGGACTGTCATTTGAACCATTGATTTGGTTTTTAGTGCAGACATGAACCTGGGTCACCAGCCTGGCGGCTGCAAGGGTAGCTGTAGCATATACTCCGATGGAGATTAACCAAGGCCATGATCCTTATTTTGACTGAAACAACAAGGCTTTGGTGCGGTAGTCTTCGATCGTGGCTAACCTTGATTAGACGGGGCGAAGAGACAAGCAACCAACTCGTTTCATCACCCCCTCCCTCTACTAAGTACAACAGCTTCGGACATCGTGGGACCCCATGTCCCATCACCTTGCCATTATCATTAAATGGACGGTGGTGGAAAATCTTTACTGGGTGCCAGGAAGAAACACGGAATCCTTTGTGGGGCTCTCCAGGCCACATCACAGCGACTCCTGTTGGCCATTTCCCCAAGGCCTGCAATCCTTTTCTGAAACAATGTAGAGGCCCTTCTGGCATCCAACCTTTCCAGCAGTGTTTCTCCACGACCATTCGTGGAACTCCAAGTGGCAGAAGAGGAATGATAGCAGACTAGCTTGACCCATCGGAGAAAATTTGAGCTGCATTTATTTAGAAGTATGCCTCATGTAAACACGGTATTTCCCATCATTCTAGGCTCCCGCAGCGTCAAAATCAGAGAAGAATGTTTTATTAAGCTATTTCCCATTGTCGCCCCACACGATCTGACGTTGCTCTTTGGCAATGGCTCCAAGGCACAGAAATCAGCTTGGACCAGAGAGAGATGGAGACCAGAAATCAGCTTGGACGAGAGAGAGAGAGAGAGAGAGAGAGAGAGAGAGAGAGAGAGAACCAAAATCTTATCTCTTTTTGATGTTACAAGACAGGTTGGATGTCAGCATTGCCTGGTTTACTCATTACACGTTGTATGTTTGGATAACCATACTCCTACAGCACTTTATACAAGTTACCTCGTTTGGCAATGTTCTAAGGTCGTTTTGGAAACAATGGCTACCTGAAAGCTTGATGTATTGAATTGATTAAGGTTTGCTCTAGCATGATTGTATTTCAGGACAGCCTTAACACCCTCATCAGATTTAGGAATTTTCAATCCATCAGAAAAAAGTCATGACAACTTTGGATTGGAGGATTTGATAATTTGGGTTTGTTTTAAAAGAAGAACATTAAATAAATCTCAAAATTGTTTTCATTAGGTTATAATTATATGATCAATTGTAATTTAAATAACGTTGAACTAATATGTAAATACATATATGCACTCACATATCTATAAAAGAGAATTAATTATCTTTTATTATAAAAGCACATTTATTATTAGTTTTATAGAAACTTTTGAGAAATTTGTTGCATGTATTTTTTTGAATTCTATTAGAAGATATTTGCAAAATTGTGTTGGGGTAAAGAAATGCACCTTTGTTTGTTTATGCATATGTCTACTTTTATACAAAGATGCAACTCAATCACATTGGCCAACACTTTAACTTAATATGACCAGTTTTGAAAATCAAGTGGGTTCAGTGCTAACCATTGAACTACAAGCTTTTAGAACCTAATTCAATTCTAACAAAAAATAGAATTGAGTTGACAGGATTTGTATCGGAATTAATTGAAGTTTTACCCTTGTATAAAATGTCAAGTTTAACATTTTAAAATTTGGATCAATTTGGTGCATTAAACAATATTGGTACTTGCACCCACGTGATATATTTTAGAAATAAAAAAGCTGTGATTTACACTAGTTAAGAAAATTTTCATAGCTAAAAGATAATGATTAAAAATATAAATAATAATAAAAAAAAATAAATTTATTATGATAATTTATATATCAAATTAATGGTCCAGGATAAGATGAAAAATTCATTCTGTACCAAACGTCTATCTTCTTAGGCTTATGCTGCAACTTGCATGCTATCCTTTCTTGTTTGCGCTTTGCAGCAGTCTGGCTTGCACTCGATGTGAACAACCGCGTTGGAGGCGGTTTTCGTTTTGCCAGAACGAGGACGAAAAACGCCTGCTGATGGTGCGCATTTAAGCGGCCTGGAGTCTGCGTTCTGGTCCACTTGTCCAAAAATATCTACAGTTTGCATCCTCGGCTGCCGGCGTACGCAGACTTTCGACGCTGGGGCACAAGAGATAAGAACCGCCAGACCTGCGTGCCAGCTGTGCACTGTTCAAATCCCACACTCACGTAGATGAAAAGCAAGAAATCGCCCCCCATCCATTCGCTGTGCCCGAAACCCTCCGATACAGCCCTTCCGTTTGTAGATAGGCCATCCATATTCGGACGACTGGACAACAGTTGCATCAGAACGCACAAAGCCACGTAGAGCTGTACGCGCGAGGGAAGTGGACTCGCGTAATTCGCCACTACTTCTCTGCGGTGCCCAGCGCACTGGGAATTTGAGGATTTTGAATCGCTTGGATCTAACGGTGGTTTGTGCCACGTGTGTACGGCCGAGGAACAAATTTGCCTGCAGTATTTTTTTCGCCAGCCTCAATTGGGCTTTGGGTGGTGGGAGGGATGAGAATGCTGTCAAATCAACTGTCTTCAACATACATGCATTATTATTTATTATTGAGGGGTTGAACGGGAGGAGACCGTGGGGTCACCCAGCCGGCCGTACGACAGGACACCATCATGGAGCTCATGTGATGAGGATTTCGGATTTCGGATTTTGGGGCCCACCACCCAACCGGCTAATTTTAACTCGTGCCGGATGCTTCCACGCTCTGGCGGGCTGGAAAGCGTTACGAATGCGGATCTTTCGCATAACGTTCGAAGATTGGGCAGCTGCATGAGGCGGGTGGCGCATGGTGTACAAGAGCGGGGTGCCCGCGTCTCTAAATCTTCAGGGAGAGTGCCGTAGCGGCGCCAAAAGCTGAGTGGGCCCCGCGATGTTCTCTGCCAACCAAACGTTGTTGTAAAGGAGATTACCTGTCGCTCATTCGGTTAGCTTGATGCTCTGGCCGCGCGTGAGCGCTCCAGCTCGGGCGCTAAATAAAATGACACGCAGGGATCATTTACTTAGATCGCATAGTAGTGAACTAAACTGTCTCTGTGTTACGAATGCCAAATTCCTATTTTTTGCCTTTCCAGGCCCAATTCTTTTGTCAGTTATTAAGCGTCCAATGAATTACCAGTTAGATATATTGAATAAATTAGCATTTTATACCGAGACATGTTATATGATGCAGCCTGCAGGTTGTTTGGATATTTCGTGCCACACGGACAAATATTGCAGTACTTCCCAACCTTCCGCGTGTAGGCCTTGATGGCCTACCTATTTCCTTGATTTATCGGCTCGCCCAAAGTCGCAGGAGCTCTAGTCAAATCCAGTTTCACTGCGCGTTGAAATCGAAGACATCTCTGGCGGCGACTCGCGATGAAATCCAACCGGGATTCGCGACATCGACAATGAAATTTTGAATTGATCGCCACCGTTAAAATGTTGCCACGGAATTGGACGGCCAGTGTCCCACATGTGATTAGATCATACTCATTCTCTGCTATCCACAATAAGGATAATTATTAAAAATATATTTAAATATTAATAAGAAAAATAAATATTTCATATACAAAGGAAAGTGGGACGGGCACATGAAGAACCGAATTAGAGGCTTAGGGTTACTTTGCGGCCCACACAGCCAACATTGCATGGAAGGGCATCCGAGAGCTGCACCCACAATGTGGACTTTTTTCGAGTTGAGCGCGACTGGTTAGCTTTCCAACTGCCCGCCAGATTGGGCTACCTGTATTCCTCCACATGGGTCTACGTGCCCACCGTGGCCAATTGCACGACAAAATTTCGATCGACGTGGGCCTCACACGTCGTTTTCTCTGGCTTATGAAAATAATAATAATGATAAAAAAAAAAGAAAAAAAAGAAGGAGTGAGATTATTGATAACAGGAAAACGGACAGTGGAGATGACCATGGGATCCACCTGAGGGCAGCCTTTTTCGACGAACAGTTGCGTGATTACCGGAAGTGGGGCCCACCTTTGCGTACTCGGGCGAGATCCCATCATACGCGCAAAGGTAATAGCGGAATCTAGGACCACAAAGGATGGAGGGAAAAAGGGATCGTACTAGCCATTAAATGGCGCATCATTTAGCATTTTACCGTTTTTCAGAATCGTACTTACGTGTACACTGAATTATGCAGCAAAAGTTGCTGCCGGGTGGGTGATTTGAGATTGCACCAAGCGATGGGATATGCGTCCAATCTCCAGCTGCAGTAGCATATGGCAAATCCCAAAACGATCCGTTTATTAAGGATTTCTGAATTTATTTTGTAGTTGTAAATGAAATTAGCAGAATTAAATACCCAGAGAAATTCTCTCAACAATAAAGAAAAAAACTAAAAAAACTTTTGAAGCACACCCTCTGTAACGCACCAAGTGTAGAAATTGATGGGAAGTTTTCTTTTATCAAAATGAGTCAACACGACTTGACACCGTGAACGACACGTCCACTACAATTTCGACGGCCTAATGATTCGCATTGGCACGATATTTTTCTATTGTTTTGGTGCATATGATGTTTACAGCCGGTTGATGACAGCATCACAAAATATCTTAATTTTCAGTATTGATCCATTTGAAGAGATGAATCCTATTGATGATAACGTAGATGTGTTTGTGTTCGGAGTGAAATCTCATTTCAATGAGTAGCATATCCAAGAATCCAGAAAAGATTTCAGTTTTGCATCCATATTTGGAAAGAAATAATAAGCTTTAATTTCTTTAGTCACAGCAACATTTTGATAATCTAAAAACATAATCATGTGCACGTTTTTCTTTATTATTTTTGAAGCATCTTACCACCAACCAAGCACGTCTTTGCTTTCCTTCTTCTTTTTCAAATTTATCCCACTTAATTTAAGGCTTTAAGGGCCCATTTTGAATAGTGGTAAAATTTAAAATTTAAGCTATTTTAAAAGCTTTGAATCAGAGCTTCAATGTAAAAATTAAAATTTACTTTTATAATTTTCAAAAAAACATATAGACTTATATAAAATAGAAGTGCATTTTGACATCAAAAAACATATTGGAGCTCCCGAAACACATATCAAAATTGACACTAAGATTTGCACAACTAATTCACCGTCCAAACGCAACACAAAGTGCGCGATGGGCTTCCAAAATACTCACTTCATGGCATGCAAACTGTGTTTTCTAAGTTTCTGATTTCTAACTCCATCAATTGCTGCTTAAAGCATTTATCGGATAAATTATAATAATTATATGCTAAAAGGGAGTGCACGTTTATCCGAAAGAGTATCAGATAAATTAATATTAATAAGATACAGGATAATCTCATCCACAAAGTAAAAATAAGGCTTGAGTCGATTGAGGTTAATAACTGAAAATACAAAATTGTTACTTTAGAATTACATCTTTAATGAAAATTTGAATAGTCATTTTGAGGGCATGGAAAGCACAGGATGAAGTAAATAAAATTAAAATAAATAAAGAATAATTATTAAAATTATAAATAATAATAATAATAAATGTCACATTATTATGCTAATTATATGTTGAATCGATATTGGGAAGAATAAAGTTTTCTGATTTCTTCGTCACCAAACCAAGGAGACAGTATTTATCAACCACTGGAAAGAAGTTGAAAGCTGATAGAGACGAATAAAGGGAAAATGAACGGTCACGGCAAGGCAGCAATATATTCAGCTGTTAAATCCTGCTAGCAAGGCCCATCAGATGATCATGCGACTGACTATTCGTGGTCTGCTGCGATGGTCTTAGATCAAGTAGGTCCGCTTTACAGGCGCAGGGCAGGTGCAGTTGCAAGGTTCTCTTCTCCAGTCTCCAACTTAAGACTGCTGGACCCACCTTGGGGGAGGAGCTTGAAAGCAGTGTTTACCTTAAAAGGGCAGACAAAGTGTGAGTGGACGCTTTCCATAGTAAATGAGTGTGCAGCTTCCTTCTTTCACCAACCCACCACCAGTATTGTGCTAGTGAGGGTCAATGCCCTGTGTACAACCATAGTCTTCCATGCACTCATTGCATTACGACCGCATCTGACAACGTGGCATACGACTTTGGCGCGGCAGCGTCATTCCGATTTAGCTGCCGCGGACGGTTATGATTTTGCCTTAATTGATTGCGGCAGCGGCAGCTCCAGGGTGTTCCATCATTGCCACTTTAGAGAATTCCAAATTTACGAAAAAGGCAAAGAGGATTTTTAACTGTTTTGGAGTGAATTAAAATAGCTGATTAATGGATTAAGTTCCAAAGTCATCAAAGGAATTTACACGGCAGTCGACAGTGCGCATGTTGCATGTCAGCCAGCATCCAGCCTGCTACGCTCTCACGTACGGAGTCTGACCATTCAAATGCAGAAAGCTATCAAGGTTACAAATCAGTTGCACAACACCACTACTACGACTGTCGGTATAGGTACCCAAAAATTCATTTAATTTGTTCTTAGTTTAATTAAGTCATATCGATACATGTCCTGTAAGAGTAGATGTCTCGTGAACTTACTATCATGACATTGGCTCAATGGCAGTTTTTCACTCCTTTTAGGATGGCTTTACTTGCTCACCAATAATTTAATTTTATTTGACCTGTAATTGCCCTTTTTACCCATCGATTATTTTTTATTTGATTTTTAAGTCACCCCCTTCAAGAGTTGAGACTTAGTCACTGGTTTTGATATACTCGACATGAACTGCTTGAATTGTCCCAAAGACATAAAAATCTCTTTACTAGTCTATGCCACAAAAGCGGTATTAAGCAGCTCTCAAGTCAACCCAACTCTCGGAGCCAACACTACCAATCACGGGCCGTGGGAAAATTGGATAAGCTAGAGAATGTCCTAAGCATGTCATGCCACATTATGCAGCGTTGTTTGTTATCCTTTTCAGGCACTCTATAAGCAGACGGAGAAAGCACGCATTCACGCAAAGATAGCTAAACTCAGGGCATGTATCAGAATTTGGGGTGCTCGTCTTTGACTTGGTAGAGTCGAAGAAGGTTTCTACTCATCCTTTTGTAAACCGAGTATATAGCAAACTCGCCCATGACTCGTTAGAAACTCACTGGCTGTGTTTCTGGCCATCTCGCCTTGAACTACTTGACTACTACTCCTCCATTGCATTGTTGAGTCGTTTACAAAGCTATACTATTTTTATCAACAGCATTTTAAATAATAATGCTTAAGTCATTAAAATTATTATTTACGCATCGTCCAGTCTTGAGTTATCATATTTCATTAATTTTTTTTCTTTTTTGAATTAACTCGACTTGACAAAAAGTTAGAGATCAAGTTCCTATTTTGAGCTTAGCACTATGACTAATGAAGTAAAGTCTCATCTTCCACATGCAAGAATAAAATGTTTCGTGTACGTTAGTCATATCCGTAGATGTTTATTTTAACTATCCTTCTTTAAAGCTTACGTGCCTCTCATGACAACATGAATGGCATCAGCTTCTCTACGCATCTATTACGTGTCCATGCACGTAGCCTTGCTGCAAACTTCGCCACCAAAAGTTAGTTATCCATAGTATTGCTAATAGTCGTGCACTATAACCGTTTATGAGATTATTCACAATCAAAAGACATCTTAATGTTAAGTGAATGCCCCAACTGTGTCCATTTCAACAGAGAAGACTTGATTTTTTTGCAATGAAAAAACAATTGTCAGCAGCATGTATCGCTTAAAAATAAAACTAGAAACTAAAAAAAGAAAAGAAAAAAGTGAGCTGGACCTTGCCATTCTTTATCCTATTTTATGGGCAGACTTGTAACCGAACTTTGTCAACCCACCATTCCACTAAAAGTGACACTTAATATGCATAATAGGTTTTAGTAACCCTAGAAGTTACTTGCTATTATTTGTCACATCATGGCTTAATACAATACATAAAAAAGGTTGCTCTGTTATTATTTGTCACATCATGGCTGAATACAATACATACAAAAAAGTTGCCCTCCTATTCTTTGTCACATCATGAGTCATGACCCTGACCTAAAATATGATAATAAATGAAATTCCAAATTTGAAAATGATTCTCCCAAAATCTAACAGATTCTACATGCAATATAACGCATAAAGATATTCAAATACACTAAAAAATAAAAGGAAGCACAATGATTTATTTCATTAATATGTTCATGAATTATATCTACTCAAAATTTTCATAAATATAAAATAAAATAAGATAAAATCTTCATTATCTATCCGGTTAAAGATTTACTGTTCACCATAAGCTGCATTAATTGAAACAAATAACTAAGATATGAGTTTATAAAAACTCAGTAAATAAGCAAGATGTACTTATAGTATGACATGTAACACACTAAATCAAGTATATCGCCAACATCATCAACTGATTGTCTGATCATCTAACCTAATTTGAAATGCACACATTATTGAATTTTCGCACTTAAATAATCAATACACTTGTGGATTGTAAAACTTTCAAATATATTAGTTGGGTGAAACTTGTAAAATTCCCAACTACACTTCTGAAGAGGAAAATGCAAATTTCTTGACTGTGCTCCTTGAGACTGGAGTTAGGGATTTGCCTTTGACTGAGCTCCTTGGGAGCGGTGTTAGAGATTTAGCTTTTGATTGTGCTCGTTGGGAGCGATGTCAAGGATTTTACCTTTAATTGAGCTTTTTAGGAGTGATATCAGGGTCTAACTATGCTCATTAGGAGTGATGTCAAGGATTTTGCATTTGACTTTACTTTTTAGGAGCGATGTCAAGGATTTTGCTTTTGATTACACTCTTTAGGAGCGAAGTTGCTTCTGTCTGTGTTTGTTGGGAGCGGAGCCAGGAATTTTGCCTTTGACTGTGCTTCTTGGGAGCGAACTAAGGAATTTTGCCTCTGACCGCAGTTCTTAGGAGTGAAGTTAGGATTTTTTACCTCTGACTATGTTCTTTGGGAGAGGTATTAGGGATTTTGCCTTTGACTATTTTCCTTAGTAGTGGTGTCAGGGATTTTTGCAATTTATCTCACTTTTGTTTCTAGTGTTTTGCAATGCTTTTTCCAAAGAAATATTATGATTTAGAAATACCATTCTACCAAAACACTAATAATTTGGTTAAAAATCACTAATTTACACTTGAAATTTCCACTCATTAATAATCCACGCATAAATTTATTTGGAATTTTCCAATGCCATGTCATTAATAATCCACGCATAAATTTTGTTTGGAATTTTCCAATGCCATGTCATTAATAATCCATGCATAAGTCTGTTTGGAATTTTCCAATGCCATGTATTCCAAATGATTGGGATTTCTAATGATTTGAATTGCATGGAACCCATTTGATGTTTCAATAAATTTTAGCAACTTCAAATTCCTTAGGTCCATTTGCCTGGAATTTTCTAACATCCTACATACCATCCGTAGCCATTTGAGTGGACCCCATACTTTTGCTTCATAGCTGTGAATTCTGCATGAAACGGTGTGTATATGAGGTTTGATTATGATCCAAGCTACCATATTGGAGATGTGTCTTAATGTTTGTAGAACCCATATTGCTTCATAGTTGCGAATTCTTCTTAGATTTCAACAACTTCATTTCCATCCCAAAATTGTCATTGCCTATGTGACTTGGGCATGTCGCCGCCTGACTACGTGACCTGCTGGGGGAAAGCTAGAGGTGCAACTCGGGTTAATCGAGATCAGATTGAGGTCAACTCTAACCCTAACTCAAGGCTAACCCTAATTCAGTAAGTCGGGTTCGGGTTGAATTCAGGTTGAATTCGGGTTACATGAACAAGTAAAAAAATGATTATTCATTTTCAATATTCAACAACATTTAAATAAAGTTAATCTATCATATACTTAAAATTTACATATCCAACATCAAACTAAAGTTTCAAATCCAAATAAGATAATAAGTTTATCAAATAAATAAAACACAAGTTTAAATAATATTTAATTAGGTTTAAGGAGATTTTCAAGAAGGTCATGGAGATGAGGATAAAACTAAGGAGATAAAATCATCTAGAAAAAACACGCTTACACTAAGAAGAGAGATAGAGATCGTATGAATGATATGAGATTGATAGAGTATTTGTGCTTCACAAAAGAAATTTTTTAAAAAATAAATAATATAATATGAATTGTAACAAATAAAAAATATCTAGTTTTTAATTTTATAACTAATAATATACAATTCAGGCGGGTTTAGGGTAATTTGCCATCAACCCAAACCCAACCAAAATTATAATTCAGGTTGCCATCAGCCTAAACCCTTAAAAATGTAGGATTAAGTTCGAGCAAGTTCAGATTAACCTAACCCAAGTTGCACTCCTAGGGAAAGCCTAATTACATAACCTCTTCATGTCTCTTCTTGACTACGCAAGTGGATGGTGTTGGCAATGTGAATTTTATTCTTTGCCTACGCGACCTACCAAGTAAGGAGGTTGACTTGGTTACATTACTTTACTCCCAGCAATGCTTCTTATTGGTTTAACTTCACCTATGCGCATAGTTGGAAGGATGGATTTTCACGTTAGCTATATGAACTGCATGCTGCTTATGCTAGCTGGAAACATGGCAGTTGCTACATTACCTATGCTACTCGATGACTACACTCCTTTTGTATTGGCCATGCTGGAGAAGCCCCACTTACACTTAAACTATGCTCAATCATAACGTAAGCAGGCCATGCTCCCAAATATGCTGGTGCCTTCTGATTGCACATGACATGGTGAGAAAGTGTTGTTTACACTTTCTCAATTTGCCTTCAGCTATGCATGTTAGTAGTATAGTCAAGCTCTCTTTTTCTCGACCGCAATTCTGACAGCTCGCTGGAGTGTTTTGCTAGCATTCTGAATGAAGAGAGTGGAAAGGTGTAGATAGGCTTTGTTTACGCACTTACTGGTGTGGGCAATCTTGCCTACGCACATGGCTGGGAGAATGTCTCTCCCTCCTGCACGCTTTTGCTGAGCTTATCCACGCACCTAGAAGTCTCATTGCACTTCAACTACATGTTGGTTCCTAGCTAATGGTGGCTCAAGAGGGAAGGTGAATTAAGCTTTTAAAAATTTTGGCTAAGTTCAAAAGGTAAAACTGAAATAAAATAGGAAAAATCACATAACACACCAAGACAATAATTTTTACAATGGTTCGGCCCTTAACGTGATACCTACTTCACTTCTTTGAGTTAATCTCTCTTGTTAAGCTCAGGTTCTATTAACATTTGTTGGTTTTCAAGCTCACCAACAAACTAATATAAATTGGTTTTCAAAACTCACCAACAACTTATATACTTTAGTTTTTAAAGCTCACCAACAACTTATATAAGATAATTTTCAGAGCTCACCAATAACTTATACAAACTTTTGCAAGTTTTTTTGCTTGTTGTTCATAATAAGATATAAGCAAATAAACTTTTACTAAAATGAATATCTCTTGATAGACAAAGTGTACAAAGTGTAGTGATAAAAATATAATAAATATAGAAGTAAAGAACAATGAAAATTAGACTCCAAATGTTGTTGATTGATTTGCTTTGAATGCTTGTTGGAATGTAGCGTGATGGAACTGATCTCATGAAGTTAAATCTGAGAGACTTAAATAAATACTTAAGTAAACTTTTTCTTATTTCTCTTATTCTCAGATCTTCTTTCTTGGGCATTTGAATCTTCTTATTAAAAGTTGTGAAAGACACCTTAGCTGTAATGATAATTTTTTATAGCTTTCCTATCGTGTTAAAATGGAGATTTAAAGCTTCGTCATATTTTTCTTTTTTTGTCCAGCTACAGAAGTTCTGTGATAAATATTCAAAACTTCTGAGCTTCATCTACTTATCAGTTACTATTGTGCACTTAATGTAGAACTTATGAGGTTTTTCTATTAAACTTCTGAGCTAGTGGCAATGATAATATTTTACACGGTCGATCATTTCAGATTCTTCTAAAGGCTAAATCTAGTTTTGGATAGTTTTATCAATCATGTTTTTGCTTCTGAAAAACTTTTAAAGTATTTTTGAATGATTAAATTATGCTTTTGATGAACTTCTTAAGTCATGGCTTTTTGAAGATGCCTCTGAAGAGCTTCTGAAAAACTTCCGAGCATAGAAACTTCTTCTATATTCATTGTATATCACTACTATTGATCTTCTTTTACAATTCTAAAATTTGGAAGCATTTCTGAAGTTTGAATTCTAATGAACTTCTGATTGCAAAGATGTCATTCTGTATTACTTATGAGTTATTTCTATATACATAAATTTTCTCTAAATTATTTTTAAAGTTCTTTCTTTTGAACTTCTAATTGCAGAAGTGTCATTCTGCATTGCTTCTAGCTTAGTTCTGAGCGTATTCAGAAGTTCTTATTAATGAACTTGTAATTGTATAAACATCTTCTATATTGCTTCTATGTTACTTTTGAGTTACTTTTGAGTGTATTCAGAAGTTCTTACTGACGAACGTTTGATTGCAAAAATGCCTTCTATATTACTTTCGTGTTACTTCTAAGCTACTTTTAAGTGTATTCAAAAGTTCTTATTGACAAACTTTTAAGTACATATTTTTCTTTTAAGCTTATTCTGAAGTTCTTCTTAGAGTGTTTTACTTTTGAGGTATTTCTAGAGAACTTTTGAACTACTTCTGAAGTGAGAGACTGCCTTGGAATTAATTTTGAGATTGCACATTGACTCAAAAAGAAGTTATGACTTGTCTCTGAAGTGATTCTGAAGTAAATTTGAATACTTTCGAACTTCACGCTTTGTCTCCCAAGAAATTCTGATTTGTCTCTGAAATATTTTTGAGTATTTTTGAATTACTTCTAAGCTTCATGCCTTATGTTTGAAATACTTTTGATCATTTCTAAATTGCTTTTTAGCTTCACGCCTTATCTTTGAAATGCTTTTGAACATTTTTGAATTTCACGCATTGTCTTTTTGAATACTTCTATATAAATTTTACTTGAACATTCTTTTTAAATTTTTTCTTTCTATGAAGTCTTAATAATATACATTTTGAGCTTAATAATTACTATCCTTAATTTATTTTAACATATTAATGCTGCATCACTTGGCAAATAAATAGTTAGTAGCTTAAGTCTTCACTCATATATTTGCTCATCATCAAAACTTAACTACTTAATTACATTTATAATCAAAGTCAGGCTAAGTAAAAGGATTAGACTCGACACTACGCGCCTATCATTGGAGATAGCATTGACTACGCTCATCCATTGTTGGCGGGGACCACACATTGGCTACACAACATCCTTTCGTTACGAGTTTCCTCTCTGCAAAATGACTATTTAGTTAAATATAACAAACTAAAATTTCTAACTAACCAGCATTTTAAATTTCCATGGTAATAGGGGGATTTCAAATGAGTTAAATTTTTGGAATGTATCATGTGGAATCAATGATTTCTGGATGCCCAAGACTTTACATTCATTCCTCGGTTATTTTAGTTGGGTTTGAAGAGCCTTTTTAATGCCATCAAAATCAACCTTTAAAATTTGCCCAAATAACAATTCATTTGTTGAGACATCCTTGGATCATCAAATCAAAGGGTGAATGAAACTCTATTATCACTAACATGATTTTCCATGCCCCTACAATATATATATATATATATATATATATATATATATATATATTGCTAGGGATTTGTAAATTCTACAACTGGCAAATTAACCACGCCATATTTCTCTTCTAAAGGGAGACCTATTTCAACCATAATACGATTCCATAAAATCATGTGTAATCCTTCTTTAAATAGGATACCCTATCCAGCTGCGATTGTTCCAGTACGTTGAACCAAGCATAACTATAAATATACCAGGTATGCACACATTAAAAATAAGTTCTCTTTTTATTATCTACACCCCTACTAAAGTATTTTACTGACTTGAGTGTCAGAGTGTCCACATCGGGATCACCCCGACGTCCTCTTATGTTTCCTTTGTTTTGCAAGATCTTCATTTAGGATTATCCGAAGAGTAGTCAAGGAATGATAAATTTCATTCATTCACCACTCAACAATCTTTTATTTACTTAACATAGTTAATCTATGTTGTGATGATCTACAAAGGAAATTAATTACAATTCCCTTTTAGCTTTTACGAAGCCTCTCATGTGAACGTCTTATTTAAAAAGAAAAGCAAGAGGATTTTTTTCACTTTTAAAAGATTAAGTGAATCTCCAAAATGAAAAGGTTGTTTAAGATCATAAGTGTATCCACGATCATTCTTGTTATGTTCTATCTATAAAAAGCAAGGTAATCTTGCATTTTTTTAGTACTTATCCTCTTAATTGTGGTTTCCGCTACTAAAACGATCAATCTGACATATTGGATGGTCAATGAGTAAAAAATCACTAATCAACATGCCACTTCATCATAAAGGGATAAATTTATTTGATTTAGGTTGTTACGCATACATTCAATGTTGGGTTTTATTTCTAAAAGACAACCGACTTGGTCAAAGAATTGTGGAACCTCTAATGTGGGTTTTCTCGGACTACCTATTGAACGTAAGATCCTGAAGGCCTCATAGATGGCTAGTAATTGGTTAAGGTTGATAAATCTTTGAAACCATGCAAATATTATTCAATGTAGCTACAGTAAAGAACTTGAAATGATTAAGTTGCATTTAATATATAGCTGAAGACGAAATCATCAAATACTACTGAAACAACGAGACAGATAACATGTATAGTTTTTGAAAGACAAACGAATAATGGGCTTAGATAGTATTTTGAAGGCGGAAGGTTTCAGACGAGGAATAGTTTTTATCGACTCAGCTGAGGATGTGGTAATGGAGAGTGGGCCCTTTTTCTTTTCTAAATCGCTAGAGAATATCTTTTCCTTATCTTCTCTCTCTCCGTCGTTGTCCTCGGACAAGGACAGATACCTCCACTTGTCCAATCTTCCAACCTCAAGAAGCCAACGTACCCCTGCGCACCCATCTCACATTTCTCTGTGCAATTTGGAACTGTCATCTTCCTCTGAAATAACCACAGATTCCCACGTACGAACGATTTTCTACCTCCATGCCTACAATGCATGGCTTTGCAAACGCGCGATTCTCTCTCGTTGGCATGCACACGTGTGACGCCCATCTGTGGGACATTTGGCGCTTCGATTATAATCTCCGTGCAGCAGCATTAAAACGGTCGGGTCATGTACAGCTGGTGGTATGGACGATGGAGGGACATCTTGCAACCACCAGTTTCTTTTCCGCCATGAAATGCTTGCTGGAACACGTTACCATTCAGATAGTTCACCACCCGCTTCGCAGTAGCGGCGGCTAACATATTTCACTCGTGGGCATCAGAAGATGGCAGAGATCCGAGCCAGCTAAATTTCCATCAGAGGTGGACTGTTAGCCTGAGTATAAATCTCATGTTGCTTAGAGACTTCTGACTAATTATTTCTAAATAAAATTAGCCCATTTAACATGATATCAGAGCTATACTCAAGCTCATCTTGTTTTTGCTATCCTCCATTTTTATTATGTCCATGTCTTAGGTCTGTGTTTTCATTTATTTTGTGAGATGTAAGAGGGGATGTTAGTGTTGGTATAAGTTCGATGTGCCTTCATAGTTTAAAGTGTGTTGGGCTTATATGCACAGGAAAAGCCTTCTTAATGCCCTAGTCATGTCATTTTGGGGCAAAGGTGAGTCAATACCATTATAGCAGTGGCAGTTGCCAATGGAAATACATTAGGAGGTGAAAGCTGATAGCTGGAGGGGAAGCATGGGGTTGAGGCGAAGGCCATGATGCCTGGAGGAGGGAATGAGGTGGGCGAGGGACAGGGAGCTGTGTCGGTGTGGAGGTGGAAGGAACGTGTCCAAAAGCCAAAACACTCTTTCTCAGATCGCAGTCGCGTGTTACGGTTCCAAGTGCCAAAGATGGGATGTAGTGATCACATGCCACCAACCTGGTCGGCAATGCAACCGTTTCAAGGGCTGCAAAAGCTACATTTGGCCCAAAGGCTAATAATTGCACCCAATCCAAAAATGTAAAGGCCTGAATATGAATTAATTTCGACTTCGGATCAATTAATTGTAATATAAGAATAATGAGTTACTCCACTCTGCCATGCGTTTAAGATGGAAATCATCTGCAAATAGCATTTATATCATGGTTAGCTAATTAATGAATTAAAGGCAGCTATGCCCACATCCCTTAGACGTGGGTTGTCTGTTATCCAATCCTTGGGAAAAGGGGGTACTCACTTTACCTTCTGGTTTGATACGACCGCACAAAAGACTAAAAATGTAGTTTAATTTTTTACTTTTATAATTCATCTAAATTAGGCATTTGGGCAGGTCACATTAAATAAAAATTATAGAAAATTATACATTTACTACAAAAATATTATATGAAATACTTTTTATTTGTAGAAATTAAATACTTTAAACAGAATTAATACATAAAACACCTATATATGTATAAAAAAATATTTTTTATTTTACCTACTTAAAAATATATATTTAATGATTTAGATGATACAAACAACGCAACACGTATTATTATGGTCCTCAATAATTTCAATGGTAGAAATGTCTCCACTATGTTTTGTTTTAGTAAGACTCAACTTAGTGCTAAATTTGGATTTTTCAAAGTAAAAAAATAAGTTACATTTAGATCTTTTGTGTTCTTTGATAAACCAATAAAGTAAGTTAGATTCCACCTTGCCAAGGGTCCAATATACAGACTATCCGCCTCCGCATACCTAATATAACTTATTTAAATGTAATTGGAGAGTTTGATGAGTGTAGGGTTTATCAAATTAATGCATAGCATGCGTTGTATTAAGTATCATAGACACACATCATTTCAAATAAATTAGTTATCAATTATTAGAAGTTCTTCTGGATGTGTTTGTTTGTCTGGGGTTGGCCTGTGGATGTCAGCAACCAATTATTAACCAGCTGGCCCTAAGATAAGTTAGTAACACGCTTAAGGGAAATCCAAGTTATACAAAATCCGTAGAGCCTAATGAGTTTTTCCAAGGCTCTCCAAAGACTTGTTTGAGTGCTTATCTATTTTGGATTATTTTTTAAGGAGAAATACTTAAGGAATCGTTTTCATAGAAAATTTTAGTAAAACCTTGCTACTTTCACACAACATCATATTTGAATTAAATCCAACCAACCCAATTATCACACTCAAGACCATTTATTTATTAAAGGGATCAAAAACTATCTTGATTGAAAATCTTTATGTGCCCAGACACTAAAAGCAATGTTTTCAAACAATTAAGGTGGGTTTTCAAATCATAAAAATATATATGAGACAAGTCTATTGATTAGCTTGGATCTAACTAAAATATTATGGTATATGAAAATAGAATTGTTCTATCAGAATTTTTGGTGAAACTGGCTTTATAGAAATATTTCTTTTTTTTTTTGTTTTAAAGTTTAATAAATGGGTTACATTAAAAAAAATACACTGTTTGAAAAAGTCGAGAAAAAAAATTTATAAGCTCGTTTTACATATGAACTTCAAATTAAGACCTATAAGACCTATAAGAATTAAACAACGCAACTCAATCAAGCCAGACCACTCAAATAGAGATTTGGGCGAACAAGCATAAATATATAT
>JAYJMB010008642.1:0-51289 GCA_036873735.1 Pouteria campechiana
AAAATAGATGAAATATCTATATTAATGTGAGGATGATGAGGACATATGTTAATTAATAATTAATAGGTGAAGAAAAACTTAAAATTACATGTGGAAAGCCAAAAAACTGAGTTTTCGATAATTTCTTATGAAAATAATAGATGAGAAATTGATTTGGGCATATGATATAACAAATGGATGACTCATATGTGTAAAGAACGATAATTTGATGGCATTTTGAAAATTCAAGAGAGTGAATGTGCATAGAAGTGTGTGGAGCATAGACTACCAAAATAAAAAACAATATTAAAAGTGAGTTTTTGCAATGCCCATCCCATTTCCATCGTTCTCATCTTCCAGCCCATGCTAGCCAACATAAACCCTCTTTCCCCATCATCCCAATCTTCCATTTTAGGCAATTTTTCTTCAATGATCCATAACAAATGTTGATTCAAGTAATTAGTGAGCTATAGGATGTATTTTCTCTTGAAATCAAAAAGTAGTAGCCACCCAAACATGGTGAAATATTGCTAATTATTGAGACCCACCAAAGTAATTTGAAGATTAAGGTAAGTGCTTAATCTAATTTGAATGGTGATGATGTTTATGAAAGAATATTATGCAAAAGTTGATTTATCTTTAAGAAAGTTCAAACCCTAATTTAAGAGGTTTGGTAAAATTTTTAATAGGGAATTAAGGCTTCATTAGAGGGTGGAAATTGGAGTTTGAGGGCAGTGCAAATTGCTTAATTAATTAAGGTAAGCAGGTAGTTGTTTTAAGTTATATTAAGTTCAATTTGATTTCTTTGAATGATTTCAATTTGGGCACTTGTAATCTAAAATTTTTGTATATGAGTTACATGATTTTAAATATGCATTATCTACCCCATGCAACCATAATTAATATATTTTATTAGTATGAATTAAATTGCATTGAAAACAATGGAATTCGGATGAACAGTGCACTAATAGAACGCCTTACCAAGTATCCCTTTGGAGGTTGATTAAAACCCAATGTATTGATGCTATTTTGTTAAAATAAAAATATTAGGTTAACATATATATAAATAAATACTATCATATAAAATTTTATGAACAAATTCTACCGTTTGATACCTCAAAAAAATATGAACATTAAATACCCTGAAAATGAGATGCTAATAGTGTCCCACCCATTTGAAATATTTCTTTATTTTTAATCTTCTCATTTTGAATTAATTTTAGGTGAAATGTTTACCACAAATCTAATATATTATTTGGAAATTACATAAAAATTTTGAGGGGAAAAAGAGATGCATAATTGTGTCTAACATTTTTTATTTATATTTTCATATTTTAATTTTACATTGATCAATTTAGATTATTTTGTCCTAAAATTTGTATCAAAATTTTTTAATATTATTGGAAATCTATAGAAATATTTTTAGGTCAATTGGATATTTATAAATTATTAAATAATAATTTTATTTTAGAAATTATATACATATATTCTACGCCCCCGGGAGTGCCAATAAATTTCAATTTTTGTGCCTGATTGGCGTGGAACCCAGTGTGACTCATATATGTATTTTATAATATTGTTGGGACTAACCTGTGTCCACCATGTGGCAAGGAGTGGCCTAGTTGGCCAGTGTGCGGTTGTGTGGGCTGGCGTAATTGCTATGATTGGCCTGAGTAGCTTATATAGAACTAGTACTCTTGTGAGGTTATGAGGGTAGGGTGCCACTAGATACAACAATATGACTATATGGTGTAGTATATTGGTATAAGAGGTAATCGTGGATTGGTAGATACAAAAGGGCAGTATGATGTATCGGTATTCGAGCCTGTATTGACCGATTAACTATGTATATGATATCATTATGGGTATGTGTATGAAATAATTACTAAGATGTTAACATTAAAATCTTAATGAACTTAGCCACTGACCAGCTATGATGTCCTGCATATGGCATGACATGTTTTTCTTATTTGAATCATTGTTTACTACTCTATTTGTCATTGTTTATTACATTATTTATAGTCATGTTTTTCTGCTTACTTGCTTACTGAGTTTTGCCTAGACTCACCCTTTTATTTAAATTTTTATCTAACAGGTCAGAGGACAGAGCCCAACAGAGTGGTGGGTCTCATGATAGGGCTAGGCCATGACACTAGTAGAGGCTTTATTCCTTTTCATGATGTATGATGATGTATATTATTGGATGGATTTTGGATGTATATTATACATGTATCATTACTTAGTTTTACAACATGTCATTTTATGGCGTGGGTGTATATGATTTGACAACTAGGGTATAGTGTACCCTGATCTTGATCTGTGGGTATTGTGGTGATGTGTGTTTTGGAGGTGACAGTTATATAATTTGTGTAGAAAATGGTAGGGTTTGGAGGTGGCTATATTATATTTGCATATTTGAGGGTATTTGTTGTATAATTATTGTAGTTTAGCATCTTGTATATAGGATAATGATGGTAAATCATGGGAGACTTTGCCAGAATTTTCTCTGAATTTACCACTAGTAACGCTCCAAGAAGGAGGGGCGTTATAGAGACCCACTAGTTTATTATTCATTGCAATCTATTGCTAGATTAAATATTAAATCCGTAATTGTTTGATCACTCTAATCTGCGAAGCAACTAGGGTTTAATAATTTACTATGTTAAGGATTATTAAATCTTAGAAAGAATATTTAACTAAATTAAATGTAATCACATATGCTTGTGTTGTTTGGCTTCATCAATCTCTATAGATCTTAAGGTTGCTATTAAATTAAATCTCTAGCACTTGTCTAAGGTTATTTAGTAGTTAAGATTAATTGGATCGCATGTTTATAATTAACTATGTTGAACGAGAGCTAGGAAAAATAATTCAAATGGTGAATATTCAAAATGTGAATTGATTTATAATTATATCAATGATTAGTTATGAGATTCTGATGGTGGATGTTGACTTGAACCAAGGTTTTCTTCTCTGATAGATTTCTTTTATAACACTTTCTTCATTACATTAAAAACCCCCCTTCTTGTTCACATTGTATAAAAGTAAGCTAGATACTCCTCATGGGATCAACCCTTATTCACACTACTATAGGTAATTTAATTGGAGTAAGGTTCTAAATTTGGTTGCCTACAATAGCACACCAATAGCTAAAAGCCAAAAGTAGAGCATGGCATTATTTCATTTCAAGGAAGCTGCTTCCATCATACCATGTCTCAGATGTTAATCAAGATAGAGTGTTGCTCAACTATGCAATTCAAATAGGCCTATCCATAGATGTGGGGAAGGTGATTGAAGGATCTGTTATGGCAACCAATGCAGGGCATAGGTTTAGTGGTTTTGGACACGCTTCCTTGACTTATGGATTATGTTTGCAAGTGGGTGTCCTCACTAGTGCTACAAAAGAGATCCAACGCCCATTGCCAGCAATCAATCATGCCATGATAAAAAAATTTTGACAAAAAGGGAGGAGCTAGTCAAAGAATAAGGCCATCTGCCAAACCAAGTTTTTCACAACAAAGACAAGCTGAGTCTTCTTCTCACTATAACTCAAAATTTTTTGCATTACACACACAAATGGAAGGAATGCAGAAAGCCCAAGCATCCATCTCTAGAAGAGTTGACAAAATTTTAAAATGGCAGTAGCAAAATCATGAGCTTGTGGCGAACTTCACTAATGCCCTCACAACAATGTTCAACAATTGCAACATGATTCAGGGATCAACTCTTATGGTGTTTCCTTAACCTTTAACATTCACAACTTCATCTTCATCAAATGAATCTGAGAAGTCAAAAGAAGAAGACGAAGACGGTGACAAGGACGAAGGTGACGATTCTGAAAGTTTTTAAAAGATAACCTCATTAGGTAAGTCCTTGTTTTGATTATCTATACTTCACATTGAGGAAAGTGTTGTTTCTAAGTTTGGGGGTGTTTTCTTTCTTTCTATAGTTTGTGAGTTATTTTGTGTGTGTTCATTTTGCTATGTTCTCACTTGAAGTTTGGTTTCTATTTAGAGTTTGTTCATTGACTTACTTGTTTTGCTATGTTTTCTTTGTTATGCATCAAGCTTACTTTTAGGGGACCAATGATATGAATAGAATAAATAACATTGGTTTTTGAAGAAAATGAAAGATAACAACATAGTCTCTGTTCTTACTTTGTATATTTATCTTAGTTTACTTAAGATTCCTTAGACACTTGTTCACATAGTTATTATTTGTTGAATCAATTGAATATTTAAAATGTTTAGAGGATTAAGCATGCATGTCTCTATTTTGAACTTTAAAATTCATTTCAATCATCATTTGAAATTAAAATTAGGAGAAACATCACTAAGAAATGATTTAGGCATTCTCTGATCAGTTTAAGCTTTAATAAATATGTAAAGCATGTAATAAACCACCATTCTATTTTCTGTCTTTAGCCTCATAATCTAGACCTATTCAACATGAAAAACCATGATTGACCTATTAAGAGAAATATTCTATTGACATGGTTATAAAGAGGCACAAGAGTGCAAAAAAAGATAAGTTTGGGGGTATTTAAAAGAAAAAATGCCCAAAGAAAAAAAAGGAAAGGGATCAATAAGAATTCATCCTTTACTAGGGGGGATCACATTCCCATGAATGCAAAAGAAGATAACTTTGGGAGTGTGGTAGTAATACAACTCAGAAAAGGAAGAATAAGATTAAGGTAAAGAGAGTGAATAATCAAGTGGAGGCCATGTATCATCTCTTACTTTATAGACCTTTATTCCTTTTCCTTATTAGACAAACTTAAAGCCTTGTTACAACCTTAGCAAGACCTATTGATTCTAGGTGACATGTCAACTAAGATGAGTGGAAAATGATGAAAGAGATGAACATATGAAGTTCTAAATTGAACATGCTTTGCTTGGTTGCATAAATTCACTCAAACACAAGACGTTTTAGACGAAAATGACTATAACTCTTTGCACATACACAAGAATCAAGAGTGGACAAGATAATGTTCTAATTGAACTTCTAGACATGTATGACTTCTAAATTTTCTTTTGAGTCATGATAAATCTTTTGAGGTCTCTAAAAGTTGAACTTGATTAGTGCTGATTTTGATGTTGTGTTGAAAATCTATTCTTTTAATTTTTCTTAGCTCAAGAACTAGCAAAGTGATAAGTTTGGGGTATTTAATAAGTGAATTTTATTCACTTATATTAAGTACTATCCAAGCCTATCATTCTTTAATTCTTGGGAATTTTATGTAGTTTTTGTGTATTTATAGGACACTAGAATGATTGAATTAAACATGGAGAAAAGAAGCTAAGGAATTTCCATGATGGAGTATGAAAAACAACAATTGAGCAAGAGCAAAATTTGGCCAGTAGGAAGTTGAGCCGCGACTCTAATTTAAAACATGTGGCATTGCAGGGGGTAACTAGAGGCTGAGCTGCGACTCAAAAAAGCTGAGTCGCAGAACTGTTACAAGATGCCATACTTAACAGAGGCAGCAAAAAGATGAGCCACGACTAAGCATTGAAGACAATTTTGTGGATTTTGAGGATCTTGCTTGACTTGCACAATGAATCTAAACCCTAATGGACATGGTATAAAAATAAGTTTTTGCACATCTTTGGAGACTCTTTGGCAAGCTTTAGGGGTTAAGAAACAAGGAAGGTAAGCAACTATATAAGATTGAATGAGGAATCTTCTTGCAAGAGAAGGCGAGTTGATAAGAGAACAAAGTGCAGAGAACACTAAATGGATAAGCTTATCTCTTGATCATTATTTGTTCTTTTTTAGTTGTTCTCCTTTATTAATCATGTTTAATCCAATGTGTATTGTTTTCCTTGATTCCATTATGAGCTAAGCACTTTAATCTGGGGGAACAATGTAGCTAGATAATGATTATTTGGTTTCATTATGTTCAATGCAGTTCTTTGTTTGTTTATTATCTAAGTTGAGTTTTTAATTTGATTTTAATGCTTGTGAAAGAATGCTAGCCCTTTTAACATGATATGTGATTCAATTTGAGGCTAAGAAGTGATAATTGAATTAGACCATGATTAACCACCATAAGATGATTATGATGATAGAGATATCCATGAAGCTTATGCAACATTACGAGTTTATTGATCTTAATGCATCTTCATTAGTTTGTGATTTTCACAGAGATGTAGAAAATTAGCTTATTAAGATAGGTTGTTATGAATTGAGAAAGAATAATAATTAATCCAGAAAAATTCATTGTAAATATTGGCGTGAACATTAATTGTTAAAACTGATGAAACTAATTTGGTGAATTTGGAAACCTGTAGATGTTTTAATCATTGTCTCTTTTTACCTATCCAAAATCCACATCATTATCAAAGTTCATTAATTTGGATCTTTTCTTTACATTTTTTTACCACATTCCAATCTTTCAAACAAGATTCAGAGTTAAGAGTCGTCGGTAATTGGCATATATACATCCTCGTGGGAATGATATCTTACTCACTCTTCATTACTAGTTGATGACACATGCACTTGCGTTAAGGAAAATCTACAATAATGCCCTAGGATGCCAATTGAAATAGAAGATCAAGGTAGGCTTATTGTAAAATGAGAGCTTCATATTCCAATAGTTCAGACCATCCTTGGAAATTAATCATTGATTGGATGTTCGAATTACACCATTCCAAAACATCAAAGTTGATCTTTGTAGGAAGGTAGACTAGCCTTCTTAACATGGTGGTGTTAAATTTATACTTCCCTCCTTCACCACCAAAGTAATAGTTTGGCAACTCCCTTGGTGCAAAACTTACCTTAGGAACTCTTCTCCCATCCACTTATTCCAGGAGGGAGTTCAAGTTAAAGAGTCTTACATTACTATCAGTGGGTTCTGGGTTCTCTCCCTCCCTTTGTCTTTCATTCACATGTGGAGAAGATGAAGGATTACCTTGAGACCTTATGGTGCCGACTCTTGATGTGAAAGGTTCAACTATGGAGTCGCCTCCTGTAGTCCTTGGACTTTTCATTCCACCTTGGGATTTTGAAACTGCAACTTTCGGAGCCATGGGATGAAATGAATATAAATCAATGAATGTAAGGAATTATGGGTGGCCAAGAGATGAAAGTTTGGTCATGAAATGAAACTGAACTAGCATGTTGGGTACATGCGCTTTCAAATTATTGAGTGCCTAGAGTGTAAGCGCTTGGGGTGAATGCATGGTTTTGATGACAAACAAAACTTAATTAAGTTTAGTACTAATGAATATCTATCAAGAGATTAGCATGCAAAAATAGGTTGCAGAAACATAAGATCTTGCGAACAAAGAATGCAGATAAATTTAGAAGAAAAATAAAAGAATCAGAATATATTCCAAGCCATCAATCTATCTGACTGAATAGATAGATAGCTCAGGCAAATGCAAAGCACAAGATGAAGTAGAACTAAACTTGGAGAGATGCAAACATTAAGAGAAAGTTAAAAAGACAAGCCATTTGTTTGTCCCAGACTCGTCCGACAAGCACTTTACAATTGTCTAGGACAAAGCCATAGATGAAGTGGAACGGACGAAGCATTCATCCATCATCTATATTTTGTTTCGAACAGATAAGGAACAAGGAGTTTGTCCAACCAAGGAAAGCTAAAAATGAATAACATACTTTGTCTGAACATATGAAAGACTATTTTTGTCCCCACTAACCAGATTGGTCTGATACTTACGTCGAACAAATTAGAAGATGAAGAGACTCTATCTGACGAATTGCTAGAAAGATGATTCATCTAACTAAATAGATTCATTTGTTACTTGCCATGGACAAACTAAAAGATGAACTGCTAGAAAGAAGATTCATCTACACTAACCAAATTTATTTGTTACTTACCTCAGACAAACTAAAAGATGAAGAGACTTCATCTGATGGACAGCCGAATGCATTAAAGCCCTAGATGAATTGAATCATTTGACTTCATCCATCATTAATATGTTTCTTTCCCTATAGATGAAAATGTCAGATGTGCATCAAATCCTCATATGTATCTTTCCTGAAGCATAAATTCATATTCTCTAAGGTGAGAATTTAATGGAAGACAAAGAATTTAAATGGAGCTCATCAAAATGATCTTCTACCATTGAAGGAGGTCACCTATCAACAATGACTAGAATTAAAAATTAATATAAATGCAGCAATGGAGAAGTAAAGAACAAGAAGAATGAATGAGTGAGCAATCAATTTCTTCTTCCTAAGAGCAATCACTGAGCCAAAATCTTCAACATTTAAGAGACTTGAGCCTTACATTCAAACTTTCCTCAAAATCCATTGAAGCTTTCCAACTACCATCAGGAAGAGCATTTACGATTGCATTCAAGTTTCAAATCTCTTACCCTGTGCTTTCTCTAAAGTATTTGTTTAAGTGCTTTAAATTTTTGTATTTATTATTGTAACTATCTTAAGCTAGGAGTTGAGACTAGCCTAAAGAAGAGATGTGATTGTCTGGGTGAAGACAAGAGCTAACCTGTTTACGTCCCCTGAAGCTGGAATCTAGAAGAGTGTTAGGAACACTTATTTGTGCTCTCTGGTGTTGGAATCTAGGAGAGTGTTGGAAATAATTTTTTAAGCCCCCGGGAGCTAGAATTTAGTAGAGTATTGGGAATGCTTGTTTACACCCCCTAGAGCTGGAATCTAGAAGAGTACAGGGTGCACTGATTGTATTTTTGCTATTGGACATCATGGAACCTAAGACACTAAGAGAAGAGTATTTTTGAAAGAGTGGAGTAGAGTGTCAACTTGAACCACAATAAAAATCTTTGTGTCTTATTCATTTGTGCATTGATTGAGTGATTAGATTATTTCCTAGAGGGACATTCAATCCTAAAGGCATTTAGCAAAATTTTTAAGTACCCAATTACCCCTCCCTTCTTAGGTATTTGCCTAAACTTCGAGACTAATAAGTGGTATCAAAGCAGACTACATAAATACTTGTAGTGATCAAATGGCAAACTCATCATACTCTTCATAGATATTTACCAAGGCACAATCGTCTACCTAGCTACCCCTATTTGATGGAACCTATTTTGCTTGTTGGAAGTTGAGGATGAAACGATTCATTATAACCAATGATATGGGATCTTAGAAGGCCGTTGAAATAGGAATCACCCTTTACACTAGTGGAATAGGTGTATGTACTAAAGAGGAGACCACCTCAATTCAAAATAATGCAAAGGCTATGAATTCTCTATTTTATGGTCGATCTTCAACTGAGTTTGAGAGAGTGTCCTTTTGCACTATTGTGAAAGGTATTTGTGATAAATTAGTATTTATTTATGAAGGATCCCCATAGGTCAAAGGGACTAGGAGGAATATGTTGATAGGAGAACTAGAAAATTTTAGGATGAAAGAAGGGGAGAACACATTAGAAATGTATGCTCATTTTTCAAAAATTACTAATGCTTTGAAAGGTTTCAAAAAGAAGTCACAAATTCTGAATAGGTAATGAAGATACTGACAACACTATTAGAATACTAGAAACAGAAGATCACAGGGATAGAAGAAGCAAAGGAACTGAATGTGCTTCTAGTGGATGATCTTATCAGCTCATTGATGTCACACAAGCTAATCAAAAGTAAGAGAGATGAGCCAACAATGCAGAAATAGAGTATTGCTCTCAAAGTAACCAAGGAGAGCAGCGGTGAACCTACATCACAATCTGAAGATGATATGACCATGTTAGTCAAAAACTTTAGAAGGTTCGCAAGAAATAATAGAGGTAACACCTTAAGGAGACAACTAGACAACAAAAGAAAATAATTGAAAGAAAAAGAGATCTCCCCACATGCTACACATGTGGGGAAGTCAAACACATGTCTCCCGAGTGTCCCAGTGAAGAAAAAGTAAATGTGAATGAGAAAGATGAAAGAAGAGAAAAGAAATAATTTAAGAGATCAAGAAATCAAGCCAGAGGAATGTACGTAAATGATAAAGACTCCTCAAGCACAAGTTTAAGTGAGAAAGGTGATAATGAAGTTGGACACCTTACAAAAATATGTTGCATGGCTCACATAGAGAACAAATTAGTAAACCAAATCTCCATCAAAGAGCAACGAACAACATAACTAAAGGTTGAGATAAACTCTTATTACTCTTATAGTTCTGACTCTTCAAACTCAAATAGTACTCATGCCAAATGCAAAAAGTTTGATGAGTTACAACAATCATATAACTCTCTCTTCACTGAGTTTGGAATACTTGGCCAACAGTTTGCTCAAAAAAGGAGACACTTTGATACAACCATTAAAGTAAATACTATTCTGGTAGAAAGAAATATATCTTTGCAAAAAGAAGTGGAAAATCTAAAAAAGGAGATAGAAATATTAATAGTATGTTGAGTAAATTCTCTAACCTAAGGGAATTAGTTACCTAGTTCATGAGAATAACTAGGAAGACTAGCAAAAAGAGACTTGGTTGTGAACGATTAGACAATGAAAAATCACAAAAGTTTGCTGGAAGGTTCAAGGGTATGAATCTTAAAGAAGAAAGAGAAAATTTTCCAAACATTAAAAGGTTCATAAAACATCCCTAGGTAAAGAAACCAATTGATTACAATGCACCAAGCGAAATCCCAAGCACTTGCTATTTTTGCAACAGAATTAGACATGAAGTGTATGATTGCCATGCCAGGAAGATGCAAGGAAAATGTATGAGATTGAGATGGAAACCTAAAGATCAAGCACAATCTTCTAGCACCCACAATTTCACTAACACTGTTGGACCCAATACTTGGGTACCAAAAAGGTAAGAAGAATATTTGTTTTAAATGCAAGTAAGTTTAAAAGCTATGTCTGGCAATTCCTGGTTCATGAATAGCAGTTACTCAAGACACATGACTGGGAACAAAAACTTATTCAAAGACTTGAAGCCAATAAATGGAGGAACAATTGCATTTGGAAACAATGACAAAGGCTTTAACAAAGGGTTTTGTAAAATTTATGGTTTATTTAATGCATGAATAGAGGATGTATTATATGTGAAAGGACTTAAACATAATTTACTAAGCATTAACCAATTATGTGACAAAGGCCACAAAGTTGTGTTTGAACTATCTGCATGTAATGTATTTAATATAGATTTATAGATGATAGTTTATTATTACAAATGGATCTCTTTGGACCATCAGATATTGTTACCCTTGGTGGAAAGAGATATGTATATGTCATAGTAGATGACTATTCTAGATTCACATGGATTATTCTCTTAGCCAGTAAAGATGAAGCATTTTTAATGTTCTCTACATTTTCAAAGCTTGTTCAAAATGAGAACCTAATATCAATTTTGTCCATTTGTAGTGATGATGATGGTGAATTCAAAAATAGAAAATTTTCCAACTTTTGTGAAGAAAAAGGAATTCACCATAGCTTCTCAACCCCAAGAACTCCTCAATAAAATGAAGTTGTGGAAAGAGAAAATAGGATGATCTAGGAAATGGAAAGGAACATGTTTAATGAAAGTAAATTATCCAAAAGGTTCTGGGGAGAAGTAGTAAGCATAGCTTGCCATGTGCTAAATAGGTTTACAACTAGAGCAATTTAAAGAAAACTCCATATGAGCTTTGGAAAGGAAGAATACCCAATATCTTCTATTTCCACTCTTTTTGGTGCTCATGCTATGTATTGAACAATGAAAAGGAGAACCTTGGGAATTTTGATCCAAAAAGAGATGAGGCTATCTTTCTTGGTTATTCTTCAAATAGTAGGGTATTTAAACTTTACATAAACAAAATGCAGACTATAAAAGAATTTGTGCCTGTTAATTTTAATGAATCAAATTTAACCCTAAGAAAGAAGAGTGATAGTGATGCAAATGATGCCATCACAAAAATCAAGAAACCTAGATTAGAAGATCAAGAAGATGCCATGAGGCATGAAGACATACAGAATTTAGACAATGATGAGGTAAGTGAAGGTAATTGGTGTTATAATAAGAAATCCATGCAAAACATCTATGGTCATTACACTTTTATTTCTACAATTGTGCCCACTTGTATTAATCAAGCTATGACTGATGAAAATTGGATTATCACAATGCAAGTAGAGCTAAATCAATTTGAAAGGAATAAAGTATGGAAACTAGTTACAAAACTAGAAAACATTGATATAATTGGAACTAAATTGGCATTTAGAAACAAATTGGATGAAAGTGGATTTGTTGTGAGAAATAAAGTGAGGCTAGTTGCTAAGGGGTATTCCCAAAAAGAGAAAATTTACTTTGAAGAATCATATGCTCCTATAGCACGATTAGAAACCATTAGAATGTACTTGCTTTTAAATTCTTAAAAAACTTCAAACTATTTTAGATAGATGTAAAGAGTGTATTTTTTAATGGTTATCTAAGAGAGAAAGTCTATGTAGAACAACCTCCTAATTTTGAAAGTGATGATCAACCTGATCATGTATACAAACTCACCAAAGCACTGTATGGCCTAAGGCAAGCCCTAAGAGCTTGATATGAAAGGTTGACTAAATTCTTAAGTGATCATCAATTCAAAAGAGGAAAGGCTAACACTACTTTTGTTCATCAAGAATATCGACATGAATATCTTGATAGTCTGGGTATATATAGATGAAATTATATTTGGTACTACTAATGAAGATCTCTGCCAAGGCTTCTCAAAGATCATATAGGCTGAATTCAAGATGAGCATAATGGGAGAATTGAACTACTTCCTTGGATTGCAAATCAAGCAAAGAAACGATGGAAACTACATTTGCCAATCCAAATATACTAGAGAAATGCTAAAGAAGTTCAAAATAGAAGGAATTAAAGTAGCAAGCACTCTAGTAAGCACATCAACAAGGCTGGATAAGGATGAAAAGGGTAAACTTGTAGACAAAAAGTTGTATCAAAGTATGATTAGATCTCTTCTTTACCTTACTTCTAGACCAGATATTCTATTTAGTGTATGCTTATGTGATAGATTTCAATCCAGTTAGAGAGTCTCATCTTACTACAATGAAAATGATTTTTTAAGTATTTAGTTGACACAAAAAATCTAGGACTCTATTATCCCAAGGGAACTGGTTTTGAGTTAATCGAATATTCAGATGCGGACTTTGGGGGATACAAAGTTGATAGAAGAAGCACAAGTGGAACTTGTCAATTTCTAGGAAATAGCCTAATGTCATGGTTTTCTAGGAAGCAAACTAGTATTGCTCTCTCTACAACAAAAGCTAAGTATATAGCAGTTAGAAGTTGTTGCGCACAATTACACTAGATGAAACAACAACTTCTAGACTATGGACTACGCTATAGAGACATACCCATTAAATGTGATAATACTAGTGCCATATGTTTGACAAAGAACCCTGTCTTACACTCTAAAGCAAGCATAGAGAAATTAGGCACCATTTCATTAGAGATCATATAGAAAAACATGATATATGCTTAGAATATGTGCTCACAAAGGCTCAACTTGAAGATATCTTTACTAAGTCACTACCTTTAGAAACCTTCTACAACATTAGAAGAGAAATAAGCATGACCAGTATGAATACATGAGAACTTCTATGCTTGAAAGATTTTTTTCTTGCTCTATCTTGAAATTTGATATATGAGTTCGGTTTTGTCTCAAACAAGTAGTTTGTCTGAAGATCGATAGAGATTTCATCTCAGACAAAGTATTCATCCGAGGCTGTTAATGCTGCATAGTCTCAAAGTTACATCATCCAATACCTATTTCTCGACGAAGTGTGCACCTCACTTTCTTGTTGAAATGAACTTATAGTTATTCAAATCACATCATATTCTCTTTTAGGCAAGACTTATCCCTTCCTTCTTATAAAGTCATATAAACTGCCTTATACTATCCCCATGTTAAATCTATATAAACCCCTCTATAACAATCCTTAGTTACACCAAGAAGATGAACTAAGCCAGCAAAGGAAGTTTGAGAAGACAGTATAGAGGGAAGACACGCGAGTGGTGGAAATTGAAGAACTAAAAGATGCTTCTTTGCTTATCTTGGTGGGATGATGATACTTTTGTTCGTGACAATGTTCTACACCACCTATCTAGTCAAAAGTATCTCTCTTCAATATATGACTTTCAAGAAAATGATTTTTATCTCAGCCTGTTTGCCTTTGGATCCAACTTCATCATCCTTTGGGGCAATTGAAGAAATGGGGAAAGGAGGCTCCAATTGCCTCATTATCATCGTTGCCTTCTTCCCCTCATTGAAACTTTGTATCGCTCACTGTGATACAAAGTTCTCCACCCCCTTCTTCTACGGTCTCATACATAACCTCTCCTGCACTTAGGTGTCTAGATGAGCTATTTTCTCTAATTTTGTAACTTTGTTTGTACTGTAATGTAATGAAATGATATGTTTATTTCTGTACTACTTCTTTCTTTGTGTGTTGATTGATACTTGTTAGAGAAGGTATTTTTTCTTTTTGCTTATGATAAAAAGTGGGAGAGAATTCGCTGTATAATTATCTAGGGGAGAAAAGAACTTATGATGATTCAAAATACTAGCAGAATGATAAATTGCATGATTATTAAATAGTCAAGAGGAGAGTACATATACTTTGGAGAAAACACATGAATCAAAAAACAATCATATGTTAGTCATGGGGAGATCAGGCAAAATGAGAACTTGTAAAGTCCTTAATGATATATTGAATTATTTAGGGAGAGAATTGTTCTAATAATGAGATAATTTTAATCAAGTTTTATCATCATAAAAAAGGGGGAGAAGACAAACAAAACTTGATTAAGTTTAGTACTAATTAATATCTAGGAGGAGCTTAGCATGCAGAAATAGGTTGTAGAAGGATAAGATCTGGTGAACAAAGAATGTACATAAATTTAGAAGAAAAATAGAAGAATCAGAATATATTCCAAGGCATCAATTTGCCTGACTAAATAGATAGATAGCTCAAACAAATGCAAAGCTAAAGATGAAGTAGAACCGAACTTGGACATATATTGATGTTAAGACAAAGCTGAAAACACAAGCTATTCATCTGTCCAAGACTCATCCAACAAGCACTTTACAATCGTCTAGGACAAGGCCAAAGACGAAGTGAAAATGATGAAGCATTCATCCATCATCTATAGTTTGTCCTAGACAGATAAGGAATAAGGAGTTCATCCAAGCATATGAGAGATTGTCTTCATCCCTACTAACCAGATTCGTCTGATACTTAACTCAAAAAAATTAAAAGACAAAGAGACTCTGTCCGATGAATGCCTAGAAAGACAATTCATCCGCACAAATAGGATTCCTCTATTACTTGCCTCGGACAAACTAAAAGATTAACTGCTGGAAAGACGATTTGTCCGCACTAGCCAAATTCATCTGTTACTTGCCTTAGACAAACTAAAAGATGAACTGCTGGAAAGATGATTCGTTTACACTAACCAGATTCATCTGTTACTTACTTTGGACAAACTAAAAGATGAAGAGACTTCATCCAATGGACAACTGGATGGATTAAAGCCTTAGATGAATTAAATCATTTGACTTCATCCATCATTAATATGTTTCTTTCCCTATTGATGAAAATGTCAGATGCATAGCAACTTCTCATCTGTATCTTTCCTAAAGCATAAATTCATATTCTCCAAGGTCGGCGCAGTAGGCATTCTAGTTGACGAGAATTTCATGGAAGATAGAGAATTCAAACAGAGCTCATCAGAATAGTCTTCTACCATTAATGGAGATCACCTACCACCACTGGCTGGAATTAAAGATTGATATAAATATAGCAATGGAGAAGTAAAGAACAAGAAGAATGAATAAGTGAGCAATCAATTTCTTCTTCCTGAGAGTAATCACTAAGCCAAAAATCTTCTACATTCAGGAGACTTGAGCCTTGCATTCAAACTTTCCTCAGCATCCATTGAAGGCTACCAACTACCATTTGGAAGAGCATTTACAATTTCATTCAAGTTTCAAATCTCTTCCCCTATGCTTTCTCTAAAGTATTTGTTTAAGTGCTTTAGATTTTTGTATTCATTATTGCAACTACCTTAATTTGATACTTTTCATTATAATATAATTATCTATGTAAGATTTGCATAAGTTGTAAAGCATGGATATGTACTTTAAATCATGATTTTGTATCTATAAAGTCATTTAATCACACATTCATTTTCATTCAAAAAGATATCTCTTTTGAGGCACATTAGCTTATGATCTAAGGCATTATGAAATGATAAACAAATTTGAAAATGTTAATAAAAATGCATGGTTTCAATGATAAATAAAACTTGATTAAAGATTATAAACTAATGGTTATTACCAAGTATTTAGCATGCAGAATAAAGTTGCAGACCTCACAGACAAATGAGCACAGAGAAGATATTCCAAGGCATCAATCTATCTGACCAAAAATACTTGGGCTAGTGGAGAAACAAAAAATGAAGTACCGCTATAGACAAGGCTCAAATGAGGAATCAACAAAGTTACCATTCATCTGTCAAAGTGGAGATTATGTCTGACGAATGCAAAATATCATGCATACAACAAACTTTGTTTTTCATAAATGAGCCATAGTCAAACAACTCTCCAAGCCAATGATCATCTATTAAAAACAAACAAAGGCCAAAAAGTGGAGTTCATCTAGTAGAGCAGTGGAGTTCATCTAACGGAGCAATGAAATTTATTTATACCTTTAAATTCATCTACTACCAACTACAGACAATCCAATAGACAAAAAGATAATTCATCTATGTCTCAACAATTTATCTATTACTTAAAATAAACAATTCAATGGAAAAAGTGCTAAAGAGACAATTCTTCTGTGCTCCTACTGTCTGTCTGTTACTTACAATAGACTATACAATAAACAAAGTGCTAAAAAGATAATTTGTCTATGCCTCAATAATTTGTTTGTTACTAGCAACAAACAATCCAATAGACGAAGTGATGGAATGATGATTCATCTATACCTCCACGATTCATCTGCTACTTACTATGGACAAATTGGAAGATGAAAGGGACTTTATCTGATGAACAGCTAGATAGATACTTTGTCTATCATAAGTAAAGGCAAGCAATGGACAAATTGAATCATTGGTCTTTATTCAACATTAATGATGTCCTTTCTATATTGATGAAAGAATCTGCCATTGTAGTAACTCTTCAACCGACACTTATTAAGAAAATTATCTTCTCCAAGACCAGCATTGTAGGCATTTTAGTAGACGAGGATTAAGCAGAAGTTAGAAAATTTAAATGTTCTAATCAGAACAGTCTTCTGTCATTAATGGAGTTTACCTACCATCAATGAATGGAATTCAAAGTAGTTATAAATGCAGCATCATTGGATCAAGAAGAAGAATTGATGAAAAATATTCAATACCCTCTTGAGAGCATTTATTGATTTAAGCCAAAACCTTCTACTATCTTTCAAGAATCAAAAGCCTTACATTCAAACCTTCCTTAACTTATTTTGAAGGCTTCCAACCATCTTTCAAGAAGATCATTTACTTTTGTATTTAATTTTCAGTAACCTTACCCTATTTTTATTTAGAAGTATCTGTGCTTTAACTTTTGTTATTCATTGTAAGTCCCTTAAGCTAATGGTTGAGACTAGACTCAAGAAGAGTTGTGATTATTTGAGTGTAGATAAGAGCTATTTATCTATGCCCTAAAAGAGTACTGGGAGCATTGTGATCACGCCTCCTAGAGTTGAAATTTAGAAGAGTGCTGGGAGCACTATTGTGTTTCTGCTATTGAAGATAGTAGAACCCAAGACACTAAGAGGGTTGGAAGAGTGGAGTAGAGTGTTTACTCGAACCACTATAAAAATCCTTGTCTTATTTATTTGTGCATTGATTGATTGAGTTATTAGACTGATTGCTAGAGGGAAGTTTAATCCTAAAGGGGCTTAGAAAGTTTTCAAGTACCCAATTCACCCCTCCACTCTTGGGTATTTGCTTAAGCTTCAAGATCAATAAAAAACAATATAGATCAAGATGATTTCTCCTTTTTCTAAAGTATCTAAACTTATATCAAAAGTATATGCTTGTGTAAATGATATAAAGCGCATACATTTTAGGCATATCTTTCTACATTTCAAGCTTCCTATACGAAAAGCATCATTAGCATAAATCAAGTGTTAAGGTAAGTTTTGATGTCATTAAATTCATACAATAATCCTAATAATCTCCCCCTTTTTTATGAGGACAAAACTTGAAGACTTGTGACATTTAAAAGACATGCTATTGAGCCAATAGCAAACTCCCCCTATGTAATTGGAATGTGTAATCCTATGGAGTTTTATAAAGACAAGGTATGACAAGCGTCCTTTCTAATACCATCCCAATTTCTTTCATGACAAGCATCCTTCCTACTACCATCTTAATTTCTTAAACAAGTCTTTCTACATTTTCTCCCTCTTTTTTGTCAGCATAAAAAGGGTGTGTTAAATGAATGGGATATGTCTCCCCCTTAATAGCTAAAAGATAGGACAAGTAAATGCAATCAAAACCATGATATAGGATAAATACTTTCACCCAAAATGTTCTATTACCTTTTGTTGTATCAAAGCACACAAAGCAAAAACATATAAGGCACAATCCATTCTTTCCCAATTCCTATTTTGTTCCAAACTCTTCCCCTTTTTGTATTAAGGTTATGACTCACAAATTAGCACATTTCTCCCTCTATATTGTTGGGTTCCTAAAGAGTTCACGACCACATATGGATCTTGCTTGGTCCCTAAAAAATGCACAACCATACATTTGTAAAACCATGAGCATGATATAGGATAAGTTTTTATCAATATAAAGAGCAAATTCATGTCATGGGTAATATTCAATCATTAGATAATTGTAATTGAAGTTTTAAAGATATGTAAATAGCTTTCAATCATACAGTAATTTATATATCATTTTAAGGATGCATCAAAATCATAATTCTCATTTAGATATAGAAGACATCAAACTGGTATTCAAATTTCATACATTATGTTTCATAAAGATATTACATAAGAAACTTCATCACATCTTTCCAAGAATGAAAACATCACAATTTTAATAATAAATGCACATTATTTTAGTCATTCAATAGTTATGATATGAAAAATGCATGATCCTAGTTGTTGTATTTGTTTTTTTATTAGTTTGTAGTTTCTTGATGTTGTTTGATGATGGCAAACTAAATTTTGCTTAATTTAGATTGAGATTTTTGTCATTTGACCATTAGCGGATGCTTTAGCAATCTAATCTATTCAACTTTTCATCTATAGAAGATGGACTAAAAAAGGTAATCTTCAACAAAATCTTCAAGTAAAGGTGCTCAATAAAGGCATTGATTTATTACTGCAATCGAATCCATAAGGAGAACTTTAACTGATGATATAATAATGTTGATGCTTAGATTGAGGCCTATTTACCATGATGAGATTACTATCTTCTAATACTAAATTACCTAGTTTTGATTTGCCATGTTTCTTTAACAAAAATAGACCACTTTTGCTATTTACATAGCACTCCTTCATATGATATACATGTGAATTGTAATATTTATCAGGTTTTCTCAAGTTCCTTGAATTCTCATGCTTAGAAATGAGCTTTTTAGAAGTATAAACTTTTCAAAAATATCTTTAGGAATGTTGATTTCTTCCAACTTAAACTTTGGATCATCAAAAGCAATTAAATTTCAGTGCTTGATCCAAAGGTGCTTCATGAAAATTCTTATTTAATTAATCTAAGATCAGATTTGCATTAAATGTCATTATTTCTACTTATAAGTCATCTCATTATGAAACTTGAATAGAGTGGGCCAATTTAAAATAAATATTACTTTTCATTCTCACTCAGACCACACTCATTCAACTATGTTTAGAAATTTATAAGCCTTTTGTATATCCTTGTATGCTCATAAGTGCTTTTGCAAATCTGTTCATACCATAATTTATGCATCTCATCAATTGAACAAATCATCAAAGAATCATATTTCAGTATTCAACTTAGGATTTGATCACCAAAGAATTTTATCAATGCAAGGTAGCAAAATATAGATTAGTCAAGTACATTTTGCATTGATTTCCTAGTTCTCATATTTGGACGCATGCTTTTCTAAGGTCTGTAAGTTTCTCAAGTTTGATAATTTTCATTAGAATTGAATATTTTCATCTTTCTCTTCAAGTTTTAGACTTGGATCATTGTTTTGCTTATAAACAAACTTTTCTCCCCCTTGATTTCTGAAATGCAGCATCTAATTTTTATGATTACTCAATCTGTAATCTTTTCCTAATGAATAACATAATGGGATCGTCCTAATTACTCTTTGATTCAAATTCCTCAAAGTTATTCATTCTACTGATTAACTTTCATGATGCTCAATATAGATATAACTTGCATTTGTATCCCATGAGAGTTTTAACTATTCTGTGCATGAGTAGACATGCTATCACTTAAGCAACTTAGAAACAAGTATTCTGTAGCTTCCTGAATTTCAATTTTTTTTAACCTATTCTATTCCCTTGATCACTTAATACTTTTTCATTCAATCATGCATCAAAATTGTAGAATTTGTTCTTAGATTTCCAATGCATTATAAATCACATGATTCTGAATTTATGTAAGAAAGTTGTGGCTATAATATTGCAACTATCTCCATTAGATAAAATAATGTTTGACACAACAACTCCTTACGTTGTCAAAAGGTGTCACTTTGAAGCTAGATGACTCATATAAGGAGGTTGATTCAGAAAACATGTTAAACATAAATATAGTATCCCTTAAAATTATCTAACCAAATAATCATGATTCACTTAATTCTGAGTTTGTACAAGAAAGTTATGATTAAAACACTAAAACTACTCCAAACAATGCAGAAATTGCAGAAAATAACTTGGGATGAAAAATACCATGACATATTATGTGAATTTCCTCATCATAAAATTTTGAGTTATATATACTCATACATTCTTTCAAATATTATAGTCTTGAATAGTAGGAATAATGGATATGATGAATTAATTCATGACATGAGCATAACTTTTTAGTATTCACTAAGATTTAAGTTATTTTGTTAAATGTTTCAATCTTAGGAATTCAAGCCTTAATGATGATTACAAAAGGAACGAATAGGCATGGAATACTTATTCGAGACCATAAACCATTAAGTTTCCCAAGCAGGCTTAACTTATGCCTTGGGATTGTAATTATATTAACGTTTAATCATTTTACTTATCAACTTTAAGTTTTTCAGAATGATTTAGCCCAAAATAGTGTATTCATATTCATCCAAATCCAAGGGATTCATTTTAGAAACATTTAGAATGTATAGTAATGAGATGCATAGTTTCCTTTCATTAAAATATATATTAAGTTGGGCAACTTATCTTCTTTGATACTCCCTTGTAGATTTTGCATTTAAGCTCATGTATGGAGATGCCAAGCTTGATTTTTTGTTTAGCTCTGCTATTGGGAGTCATTGTCATTTAGGACAATGTTGCTTTGTCTCAGAAAAAGCTAGATGACTTGGTTTACTAATGGAAGATTCTTTGCTTGAGATGATTTGCTTTGTCTAGAGTTAATGTCTCAGTTGAAGCTACTAAATTCTTGGAAGAGGTTGGCTTGATCTTTCATCTTTCAACAGCATATGGTTAGAAAAATCTTTGCACTTTTTCTTTATTAGTAAGCTCAATCAGATATGAACATGTACAGCAGCTTAGTTAGTGTAATTCTTTTATTTAGCACTGAGTAGTATGCTTAGAGAATGTAGATTGCAGAGAGAAGTAATTATTTAAACAAATCATTCATTACTCAAGTTATTTACTTATTATATAATGGCTTTCTCCTCTTAAGTTTCATGATTGTAGCATTTAGATTTTACTAGTTTCAATTTATATTAGATTAAGTTTATTAAAATAGATTCTATAATAACTATTAAAAAAAACATTCTGCTTTGACCATAGATAGCATTAAATTCTTTGAGCTAGCATATGTATGAATTACATTCTGTAAATGATGATTGACTTCTTTCAAGTTTTTTTAAATCAACAAGACATCTTTATTATTATTACAAGATCATAAATTTAAGTTTTAAATGAAATATATAATTCTTTGGCATACTTACCCTCAAGACATTTTGGACATTTAAATATACATTGATTCCTCATTCCTAATGGTTTCAAGAGTTGTAAAGTGAAGTTAACTTATTCTTATTTATTTTAAATTCGAAAATCCTATTTATACAAATAAATCAGTATTAGAATCAAACAAGTAGTATTATAAATGCAGATTATAACAAAATATAAAGAGATGTGAGTTTTAATATCATACCTGCATTTAACTAGCTTCTTTAGCCTCTAACTTATTTGGATATGCTCTTTTTCATCCATTATCAAGAAACCATTTGTCCTTTGATGGAGCTTAATGAATCCTCTTTTCTTCTTCTTTTTTCTTCAATCCAAAACTCCTTGATGAGACAAGATCATTTTTGGCTCTAAAGGAAGAACTCTTCTTCTTTTTCTTTGTCTCCCTTATTATTAGCCCCCTTTTTCTTTTTATTGCGTTCTCTTCTTTCTTATTTTCTTCCTTTTCGAATCCCTCTCCTTTAATTTGAGAGGATTTCTAAATAGATTTGGCCTCTTCAATTTGAATTGGAGGCACAATAATTCCTTCTTCTTTAGGGAGGCTCCTCCTCCTTTTCTTTGTTGGGTTGCTTCCCCTCAACTAGTACTTTCATGATTTCTTCTTCTTCTTTGGGTTGTGCCCTTTCAACCCATGAGTCTTTTTCTGTTGGAGTTGCTCCTTTTCTTCTACTTGGTTCCCTACACTTAAATAAATCTCAACAACAACATTAGTTTTATTTGAGTACAAATAAGTTTTCCCCTAAAAAATTGTCTATAACCTATTGAACATTTCTCTTACACTTTTATAAGTTAGGAAAAAGTTGCAAATAGTGGGGCAGAGAGCATGTAGTAAGACATTCATAGCCTTGATATTCTTTTGCCTAGCTTTCTCTTCATCCTCAACAAGGTCAATAAAAATAGTTTTCCATAAATCAAGGTCGTTAGCCATAAGACTAATTTCAAACCTTCTCTTCCATTGTGCATAATCAAATTTATCATAATATGGAATTTGGGAGGTGGAAAAACCTTCACAGGATATAAAGGATGACAATATTGGGTTAGCCATGTGGATTTATACAATTAGTTATGTAGCCTGCTCTGATATCACTTGTTGAATCCCATATGATGGCTTAACCCAAGAGGAGAGGGGTGAATTGGGTTTATAAAAATTTCTTACTCAACCCCTGTAAGATTAATTTTCCTCTTTTTGTGCTTGTGTAATACAAAATAAATAATGAAGCAATAAGGTCAAGGAAAGTAAAGCAATAGATGATTGCAAGTATTGATCGTTGGGGAACCCCATTGCTAAAAAGTATATTGCTAATCATAGTTTGGACAGCAACATCTGACACATAGAAGAATAACTAAATTTGTGCACTTCCAATTTCAACCTTTGATTTCAAACTTTGATTTATGTTAGGCTACTTTGGAGGCATAAAAATCAAGCTACAAATTTAAATCCCTACTTCGAAGTCATATAAGTGAACTTCAGAGTCAATAAATCTTGCTTCAAAGTCACTGAATATTAACTTCGGCGGCAACAAAGTGAACTTCGAAGTTACTGAAGCCAATTTTGGAGATACAAGTCTACTTTGGAGGCATACAAGTAAACTTTGGAGTTACTAAAGTGAACTTCAGAGTAATAAAATGTTGCTTCAGAGTCTTTGAAGTGAGCTTCGGAGTCTCTAAAGTGAGCTTCGGAGTCTCTGAAGTGAACTTTGGAGTTACCAAGTTTGCTTCGGAATTTTTTGGAGAGAGTATGACTATGTTGATCATAAATTTCTCATACAAATTCAAAATTATTCCATTATTTTTGCATTGAATAGATATTTTCAGGGGCTATAACTTTTATATTGATCACTTTGTCTGAATCATCCATATGCTATAATTTGTGATCCTTTAGATTGATGCCTTCTGTCAAATGAAGTAGCAGATGAATGTGAAGCTCTACAGACAGTTGCACTATTTTAGCCATAATGTTCTCATATAAATTCAAAATCATATAAATTTTGATCCATTCAAAAGCTAAGAACAAAGGATAAAATTGTTATGTTGAACACATTTTCTAAATATGCCTCCATCAGTCCCAGAAATTACTTTAAAGTAACATCTTTTGTAATCTTCAGTTTCATTTTGCAGATCAATAAAACAAACTCTGTTGAGTGCAATATCCATTGAAAAACATTAAAAGAAGATCTTAAACATGTGAATTTAGATATAAAAAATATGATATATTATGAGCTTATCAGTTATTACCAAACTTAGCTTTTGATCATCCTTGAGCAAAATAATAATCTGAACTCATTAATCAATCAGGAAAATCTCTCTTAAACAATCAGTAACATGCCAGACAAATTACACATGTGCACCTATCTTAGAAATCACTTAAGAAACTTTCCAAGTAATCTCATGAAACTCATGTTTCATCAATCCTTTCATGAAATGAAAATTTGTGTGTGTGCAATGTCAATTTCATGCTACATGCATATTTTTCAGTCAATAATGTGTAAACCAGTGATTTTGATGATCTTCACAAAATACCCCATAAGCTTGCTTTTCATAATCCCTCTCCACTAATGTAGAAATTTTTGTTCACTTGGATCAATAAGTTTTTATTAAGCTTATGATGGGGCCTTAGGTTTAGCTAACAAGAAAACGGAATAAGGATACACAAAGTAAGAAATCATATATGCATTTTACATGAATATTCACTCTCTTATCTTTTTGTTTAGGGTTTATCCGTTACTACCACACCCTAGGCTTATTTTCTTTTACTTTCATTAGGATGTGATCCCCCCAACTATGCGCTATATTACTACCATGTCTCCAAACTTATTTTCTGTTGAGTTCATGGAGTTATGATCCCCTTAATTAAAGGATAAATCCTTATTGATTTCTTTCCTTTTGTCCTTTTTTCTTTTCTTTTAGCTTTCTTTGCTTTAACTCCCCCAAACTTATCTTCTTATGTATTCATATACCTCCTTACAACCATGTGTTTAGAATATGTCTCTTAATAGGTCAATCATGGTTTTCAAGTTGAAAAGGTTTGAATGACGAGGCAAAAGAAAGAAAAATTGAATGGTGGTCTTTTACATGCTTTGCATATGTCATTCTTTCATTAAAGCTCAATGGGGACACTAGTGATAGTAAATGTACTAGGTTAGCTTGAAAGGCTCAAACTGATCAAAGAATACCTAAATTACTTCCAAGTAAACATTTTTTATAAGATTTTGCCTTAAGAAATAATCAAATAAGTTCTAGCATGCTTGTGTCAACCAGAATATAATACTGAATTCACAACATCATCACTAATCCACATACAATTTACATGATCATAACATAATGTGCTAATTGAAATTTTCATCGGCCATGAAAAGAAGGACTTATCATGAGAATTAGTAAATCACAAGGTAGCACCTATCCTTCTTTCTCAATAATGTGCAATGGTAATAAAAAACTTAACATATGTCACTCTATCATTAAAACAGAATCCATCCTATTCAATTTTAGCATTATAACACAGTTGCTCTTGGATTTCTTTAGCTAAGTTATCAAAAGAGATGCTCATAGAGAAAATTTATACCCAAATTTGAAAAAAAAAATCCAAAACTGAATGCAAATCCGAAATCTTAGTTGTAAATCTGAATGTAACTCACCAAATACTCCTAAACTTAAATCAAACATTATCTTTAATGTGAAATAATGAAATACGTTTAAGTTTAAGAGCTTCCCTGAATGAAGTGCATTCCAATCCCTTTTTTTTGAAATTTATTGGTATCCTTTGCAAAATTTTGACAATTTTGATACTTGACACATAATCTGCAATCTCATGAAACTTCTATGCTCAATCTAAAATTAGGTTCTTCTACAATAGAAATATCAAAATATAACTAAAAAATCTATCCAAATGGATAAAACAAAACAAACAACTAAGCTAAATGCGAAGAGAACAAAGACATTTCAGATTGTCTGTTTCTCATGAATTCAACTTTCTCCTCTGAAATGAACCATTCTCCTTTTCTGGTGGACAAGAGTTGATCAAACTATTGATGGTTGCAATATAGAATTGTCTGAAATCAAGTAAGCAAAAAAAAAAATCAAAACAAAAAGAAAAAATTAAAGCAAACTAAGCTAGACTAAAAATCCTAAACGCAAAGGGATGAGAAAGTAGTTCTGATTTATAGTCTTCAGCTTGACTTTGGCACTTCTTTATGTATTCAATTTGAATTTCTCCCCTGCTTTATCGCTTTTGATTCTAACTTTGTGCATACAAAGAACAAGGCTGATCCCCTTGATGTCAGCTAATGTTCAACTGAAGGCATATTCCTAATCATGTGGCAATTCCACTAGCTGGTCCTCTTGAACTTCATCAAGCACAGATGATATGATCGCTGACAATATGTTATCTTTGGAGGGCTTGGGGTATCTCATTATAGAGTGGTTCAATTCATCAAACTTAAGAGGTTGCTATGAGGCTTATCTCCTACTTCAAGTGTGTTGGTGGGTTAATGAATTTTTGCATTCTCATTCACAAGTTATTCCACTTCATCAACCCTAAAATAGGCATTAGAAATATTAGGCAGTTTCATTGCATTAAAAATATTAAATTTAACTTCCTTATCCTGACTGCGCATCATGACCTTGCCCTTTTGTACATCAATTAGTGTCCATCCAGTGGCTACAAATGGCTTGCTGGAGATGAGTGAAATCTGTTGGTCTTCCTCCATGTCAAGAACCATGAAATTTGCAGGAAAGATAAACTTGTCAACTTTTACCAGAACATCATTCGCAATACCTCTTGGATGTCTAATTGTGCGATCAGCTAATTGAAGTAATACTGTGGTCGTTTTGACCTCTCCCAATTCTAATTTCCTAAAAATAGAAAAGGGCATTAAGTTAATACTTGCCCCCAAATCACATAATGCATTTTCAAAATAAGAATTACTAATAGTGCAAGGAATAGTAAAACTCTCTGGATCTTTCATCTTTTGTGGCAATTTATTTTGCAGGATAGCTGAACATTCCTCATTCAACTTCACAGTTTCATAATCCTCCAACTTCCTTTTATTTGCCAAGATTTCCTTCAAAAATTTTGCATAGCTAGGCATCTACGCTAAAGCATCTGCAAAAGGAATGTTAATATGCAATTTTTTAAATACATCCAAAAATTTTGAAAACTGCTTATTCATCTTATGCTGTTGAAGTCTTTGAAGATAAAGGATTGGACGCACATAAGGCTTGGGATTGTCTGGAAACAGTTTGCTCTTTCTTGTCTCTTTTGTTTGCTCAACAATTTCTTCTTGTCTTTCCTTGGGAGCTAGTTATTTTGCTTCTTCTTCTCCCACTTGCCTACCACTTATTAAACTTACAGTCTTTACCATATCAATTGAGTTTTTCTCTATGTTGCTGGGTAAAGAACCCTATTATCTTCTTGTCAACATGTTTGCTAGTTGTCCTACTTGCATCTTCAGATTTTCTATTGAGGCCTCTTGATTTTGAAACCTCATGTCTGTGTTGTGCATGAATTCTTGAGTGTTGTTCATGAAATTTTGAGTGTTGCTTGTAAGTTTGTTGATCATCTCTTCTAGATTAGATTTTCTCTCTTCTGGTTGTTTGAATTGTGATGTTGGCCTTACTGCATTCTGATTGCTCTATGAGAAATTTGACTAATTTCCCCACCCTGGATTGTAAGTGTTGCTGTATAGATTGTTTTGTGACCTATTGAAATTACTAACAAAGTTAACATTCTCACTAGATTGTGCAAAAGTGTAACCTACCTGACAATCCATGCTAGCATGTCCTCCACTACGGAAATCACAAGTCACTTTCTGAATTTTTATTGTTGAAGCATTCATATTGTCCATCTTCCTATTCAATGCTTCAAATTGTGCAGTGAGTGCAATGAGACCGTCCACTTCATGCACTCCTACTGTCTTCTCATTAGTAGCCTCTCAGTAGGCCACTAATAGTTGTTAGATGCCATCACCTCCAATAGTTCATAAGTTTCTTCTAGCATTTTGTTATTTAATGATCCTCCTGCAGCTGCATCAATCATAGAACAAAAATTTGGACAAGTTCGATTATAAAAAGTTTGTACTTGCATCCAAATGGGTAGTCCATGATGTGGGCATCTCCTCAGCAAGTCTTTTAATCTCTCACATGCCTCGTATAGTGATTCATTATCTATCTGCATGAAAGTTATAATATCATTACACATCTTAGCAGATTTTGAAAGAGGAAAAAACTTACCTAGGAACTTTTGTGTCATAGCATCCCAAGTGGTGATTGAGCCTACAGGAAGAGAAGAAAGCCAACTTTTAGCTTTTTCCTTTAGAGAAAATGGAAATAATCTCAACCCAATTGCATCATCAGTGACTCTATTATATTTAATTGTATCGCAAATTTCAAGAAAAGCATCCAAGTGGCTGTTTGGATCATCGCTTTGAAGTCCACTGAATTGAACAGATTGCTAAAGCATATGAATAAGAGATGGCTTAATCTAAAAATTATTTGCTTGAACTGCAGGTCTTCTTATGCATGATAATTGTCCCTGGACAGTTGGAGTAGCATAATCTCTTAAAAGTCTGCGTGAATTTTCAGCTATAGCTGCTCCAGCTACACCTGCATCTTTCATCTTTTCAGTTAGAATTGATTGTTCTTTCGGTCTTCTTTTGTATGTACGATCAATTTCTGGGTCAAATTCAGCTAGACTACCTTGCTGACCTCATAACATACACTACTTTCTGCAAAAAAAAATAACAAAAACAAATCAAATCAAGAATTCAAAACAAACTACAATATTAATCAAACTAAACATATAAACTAGTACTAAGTAGAAAAGAAAAACTAAAGTAATACTAATATTGATTAGTAGTGATATTAATGTATAACTCACTGCCTTCCCTGGCAACGGCACCAAAAACTTATTAACTCTCATGCAAGGATGCACAATCATAAGTAATATAGATGAGGTAAGTTGAGTATTGTTCCCAAGAGGAAGTAGGTTGTTACACATTAAGTACCAAACTTGTATCAAATCAGTAATATTTGATTGAATGAAATTCAGTATATGATATAAGAACTAAATTTGAATAAACAATAAGGTTAACAAATTGTAAGAGTAAAAAAAGAAATATCAATGGATGAAATCTCTAGGAATTCAACTTCACCTAGCAAATCCACTTGTATTAATGAATTACATTGAGTAAATCATCATTCCTCTCATTGTCAATCGGATGGACTAAAGTATCTACCACCCTTTCTCAAGTATTATGATAGGTATGCCTATTAAAGTGATTTACTATGTCTTAATGCAAATCTAAATTAATAAACTCATTTAGTTTAAACATCCAAGTGTAATATATGTGCTCACAAGGTCATATTCACACGGATTGCACATGTACAATGGCTATCTTTAGACTTCATTGCTTCATATGTTCTTCAATTCAAGAGCCTATTCCTAATTCACCTCTCTCAAGTATAAATTAAGAATCTTAGTTCATGCATATGGTAGCTAAGCACATACACACATTAAGCTTAGAAAAGAAGAAACAATGAGGAAGAAGATAATATAACTCATCAACACGAGCTTCATTGCTAGGATCCATTTAATCCTAGATAACAGAAATTTAGAACATTATATTTGAATTAAAACCAACTAAGTAATTGATAAATATCATCGTAATCCAACATTGAATGTTGATTCAAAAATAAAAGATGAACTAGAAAGAAAACAGAATATTCAAGTTGCAACGTCTTTCTTCAATGATCTTCTTGCTCTAAACTCTTCTCCTTGTCCAACTCTCTATCTATGCTCCCCTCTCCTCCCCCGATCTAAACTCTTGAGTGTCCTTAAATAACCCAAGTAGTTGGGTCTTAATAGAATTCCTCCACGAATTGCAATTCCTTTACGCACCAGAATCATCTTCTAAAAATAACTCTGTATTTTCTACCCAAAAAGATTGTTTCCATACATAAGAAAAGTTCCAACAATAGACAGCATTATTGTACCACTAATTTTCAAATATACCTTCCAAAAATTGCAAAAACTTCTAAAAATTTCAGCAACATATGTAAAGAAAATTGCTTCGAAAATATCTTAGATGATTGCAATTGCTGATCATTATGGGACTCCATTACTAAAAATATATTATTGATCATAGTTTGGACAGCAACATCTGATGCATGGAAGAATAGTTAAATTTTTTTACTTCCAATTCCAAGCTTTGATTTCAAACTTTATTTCTAGTTAAGCTACTTTGGAGGCATGAAAATCGAGCAAAAATTTGAATTCTTGTTTCGGAATTCTTTAAAGTGAACTTTAGAGAAAAATCATTGCTTCGGAGTTCTCTAAAGTGAACTTTGGAGAAAAAATTGTTACTTCGGAGTTCTCTGAAGTGAACTTTGGAGAAAAAATCATTACTTTAGAGTTTTTTGTTCTACTCCAAAGTTCTCTAAAGTAAACTTCAGAGAAAAAATTATTGCTTCGAAGTTCTCTGAAGTGAACTTTGAAGAAAAAATCTGCTTCAAAGTTTTTGATGTTCTAGAGCATTTTTAGTAGAGTCGTCATAACTTTCTCATATGAACTCCAAATTAAGTAATTTTTATTGGGTCGATAGATAATTTTAATATATAAAAATTTTATGTTATTCATTTTTTTATTTTAACTTATATTTTGAGCCGTAGGCCCTTGAAGTACCTCCTTTTGTGTTGGTGAACTTCGGAGTAAAAATTCTGCTTCAGAGATTTTTAGAGAGAGTACCTCTGTGTTGATCATAACTTTCTCATAAAAACTCAGAATTGCTCCATTATATTTTCATTAGATAGATAATTTTAAGGGCTATAACATTTATGTTGATCGGTTTGTCTAAATCATCCATATTCTATAAGTTGTCAGCCTTCAAAGTGACGCCTTCTATCAAATGAAGTAGTCGACGAATGTGAAGCTCTACAAATAGTTGCACTATTTTAGCCATAAATTTCTCATATAAATTTAGAATCATATGATTTTTAATGCATTGTAAAGATAAGAATAAAGTCTAAAACTTTCATGTTAAACAGATATTCCAAATTTGCCTCCATCAGTCCTAGAAATTACTTTAAAGTAACATCTTTTGTAATCTTCAGTTTCATTTTACATATTAATAAAATAAACTTTGTTAAGTGTAATATCCAATGAAAAACATTACAGTAAGATCTTGAACATATGAATTTAGATATAAAAAAATATGATATATTATGAGCTTATCACATACCAATCAGCCAGACGCTGTTGATGCATTAGTAGGAGACCAGAGTGAATCGTCGCCTGATCTTTTCAATTTGTATGAGGTCATTCATCAACTTGGTTACATTCCTTCTCCTCTCTCTTCATTATCTCCACACCTTCTTCATTTGATAAGACCTTTAATTGAAGAGGAGGTTATCTCGGTGAAGATCCCATTGGAGGGTGTTGCTTCTGTAGTTGTTCTTGAAGGAGACGCGAACAAAGCTACTCCTAATCTTGATGATGAACATGCCGCGGGTGAAGGCTTCCCTTCTACTCTCGAGGCATTGCAGCAAATTGATGATAGTGCTTATGAACCACATAGGGAGACACCCAAAGTATCGACATTGCGTTTTCACATTTTGCTCAATGAGGATTTTCTTTAGATGCTGTCTTCCGCTAGCATCAAGGCAACAAAGGAGTTAAGTAAGGTTTGACAGGAGAACTTAAAAGATGAAGTCTGGTCTTTTTACTCAAATTTTGCTAGAATACTACAGAGAGTCTCTTCGTCTGATGTAATCACAAGTTTAAAAGATCATTTTCTATTCCATGCTGAAGGTATAGAAAGGCTGAGTGGTGACATCTCTTATTTATTAACCATCTTCAAGCAACTCGATTCTTTTCAACAAGTTCAGGAACAGGCTGAATTAGATGCTATCTCAAGACCTCTTGCTGAAGCCATTGCTGCCAAAGAAGTTGAACTTGAAGATCTATAGGCTAAGATTGATGAGCAATCATTAGTCATGAGCATAGCTTTGGAGCATCTTTCATCTCTTCAAGCAAAGTTGACCTCTTTGAGAGAAGATGTTAGAGCAAACAGAGATCGGCTTGAACTCCTTCGGCGGGAGTTTCACCAGTTGAGCTATCATTTATCCTTTCTAGAATCTCTTATTGTTTCCAAGGAGAAAGATGAAGCTGAAGGTTTAGAGATTATCAAGCACTTGAAGGAAGAAGTGGCTGCTTCCCAGCAAGAAGTGACAGTGACTGAGGAGGCCTTAAAAGAGTAGAAGTCATCTCCCATTATGAGCCCAAAAGTTGCTCAAGCATTGAAGATAGCGGAGGAGCAGTTCAGCCTTCTAAAGGAGTCTATTTTAACTACTTTAACTCATTTGTGAACTCCTTCTATGTATGGATTCATGCTAGTGAATGTGTGATTTTAGCTCTTTTTCTTATAACACTTGGTTTCTTGACATGTTTTCTTTTCTTTTTTTTTATTAGCAATTCCACTTTTGCATGTAGGTTGAATCGCTTAAGAAACATTTGTAGGGAATAGTGAAGGAGGAGCAAATGGCCCTAACATTTGCTCCCTTCCGGCTCATACATAGCCATGATTTGACTTTTGCATGTGAATCTAATCATTTCAGGAACATTTACAAGGAATAGAGAAGGAGGAGCAAATGCCCCCAACATTTGCTCCCTTCCGGTTTATACATAATGATGATTTGAATTTTGCATGCAGATCAAATCGCTTCAAGAACATTTGCAAGGATTAGAAAGGAGGAGCAAATGCCTCTAGCATTTGCTCTCTTCCGGTTCATACATAGCAATGATTTGATTTTTTCATATAGATCAAATTGCTTTAGGAACATTTGCAAGGAATAGAAAGGGGGAGCAAATGCCCCCAACGTTTGCTCTCTTCTGGTTCATACATAGTAACGCTTTAGGAAATGCCCACTAATGGGTAATTCTCCTATACCATTACTATTTACAATCCGATATGAACCATTGGCATAAGCCTCTTGAGCAACGTAAGGGCCTTCCCACTTTGGTTCAAATTTGCCAATTAATTTACCACCTGCCATTATTTCAGTTCTTAGTTTGAGAACTAAATCATCCGGGTGGTAAGCTTGGTGTTTAATCTATCGATTATCAGCCATGCAGGCTTGGTATAACTTAATTATTTGCTTGGCCTAGAACCACTTTTTGTCCAGAGCATCGAGCTGGCTTGTTAATCAATTGTTAGCCCTGAATGTGTTGCAACTCTAAGCGATGGCAATTACACTTCAAAGAGAAAGACAACCTCCTCCCTGAACACCAAAGAATAAGGAGTTGCATTGGTTATTGTCCGGTGAGTGGTGTGATAAACCCAAAGTGCCTCTGGCAATTTGAGATACCGTTGCTGCTTATTCTTATCTGCCGTTCTTCTCATGATTTTTAAGATTGCCTTTTGCTTGGTCATTTCCTTATGGATGATATGGTGTAGAGAATACATGTTTGATGCCTTGTTTTTGACAAAACTTCTCCATTTCCTCATTCTTGAATGGAGTGCTATTATTCGATGTAATTTAGTATGGATTACCATATCAATACACGATCTTGAATTTGAAAAACTTGATTACTTCTTTGGCTCTGTCTCTCTTATATGAGTCAGCTTTTGCCCACTTGGAGAAGTAATCGGTTGCAGTCAAGATGTAGGCATGTCCCTTAGAAGACGGAGGATTGATTGGACCAATGATATCAACTCTCCACCATGCAAATGGCCAAGAGATGTTTGCGAGTACTAATTCTGAAGGTGGTATGTGCCGAATATCCCCATGGAGCTGACATTAGAGACATGATTTGATAAATTGCAGTGAGTTCGAGACCATGGTAGGCCAGTAATATCCCAGGCATTTGATCCATCTGTATAATCTTTGACCAGACAGATGCCCGCTGCATTTGCTAAAATGTGCTTGCATGAGTGCATATTGGATCTCTTCCCCATTAAGACAACAGAGCCAAAGTTCATCATATGCCTGGCGATATAGTGTATTATACACATATCGAGTAGCTCTTTTTCTTAGAGCTAACCTTTCTTACAAGTTTTCTGTGAGAATCCAGTATTGCAGGTAATCGATGTATGGGGTTCGCCAATCATCCATTGTAAGTTTCATGCAGGCTACGCATTCCACTAGTTTAGCAGTCTCTTCATCATATGCTCTTCACCTCCGGCAACAGCTAGAGCGGTTGCCAAATTTGCTAGAGTATCAGCAATGGTATCCCCAGTCCTTGTGATATGCCCAATGCTGACTTGAAAGAGTTGATCCAATAGCCCTTACATGATATCATAATATCGGCCAAACTAAGCTAACGAACCTCATATTCAGTGGTTAATTATCGGACCACTAGTTTTGAATTGCCGAAGATGTCTAATTTTGTGATCCCGAAGTAGAGGGAAATCTGAAGTCCTAGGACTAATGCCTCATACTCCACTTCATTGTTGGTGTAATTCTTTACTAAGTAGAAAGAATGTGGGAGAACATCTTTTTGAAGTGAGATGAAGACAATTCCAACACTAGAACTAAAAAATTTAGCAACACCATCGAAGTACATCTGCCAGCGAGTGTTGACTTGTGCAATAAATACTTCCTCATCTGGCAAGTCTTCTTATACAATGACCTCTTCATCGACTGGATGAGCTGCCAAGAAGTCAGCTAGAATTTGTCCTTTCACTGCTTTTCGTGGGATAAAGGTGATATTAAATTCTAATAGCAGTAATGACCACTTAAGCAACCATCCTGATAGCATGGGATGAGTGATCAAGAACTTAAGCGAGTTCACTTTAGAAATTAACCGGATCTTATGAGCGAGAAAATAATCCCTTACAAACACTAAGGCAAGGCATGTCTTTTTTATCAAAGAATAATTGCATTCTGCATCGATCAACCAATGGCCAAGGTAATATAATGCTTGTTCCTTACCGTCTTGATTTTCTTATCGATTGCTCACTTGTGGAGATATACAGAATAAGCGGCTTACCCTTAGCTGGTGTAGCTAAAATCGATGGGTTGTAGAGTAATTATTTGATGGAATCAAAGGCTTTTTGGTAAGTTTTGTCCCAAACAAAGTCTACATCCTTCTTTAGTAGACGATGAAATGGCTGACATCTTCCTACTAAATTGGCCATAAATATTCTGATATAAGATAGCTTTCCTTGTAAACTCCTTAGATCATCCATGTTCCTTAGGGGAGGCATGTTTTTGATGCCTCTGCTTTTGTGGGTCCACGTCGATCCTTCTATGGCAAAGATAAATCCTAAGAACTTGCCTAACCCAACTCCAAATGCTCATTTGAGTAAGTTCATGCATGGCTTATTTTTCTTGAGCCATACAAAGACAGTGCATAGATCCTGGCGGTGCTGATCATAATCGTTGGATATTACCACCAAGTCATTGACATAGCATTCAATATGTTTATGTCATGAAAAATAACTTGCATAGCTCTTTGATAAGTCGCTCCTGCATTCTTTAATCCAAATGGCATAACTTTATAGCAAAAGATGTCCATTGGAGTGCGAAATGCAGTGGAAGCCTCATCTGCTGGCACCATCTTGATTTGGTTGTAGCCAAAGTAATCTTCAGTGAACGAGAATGTGTCATAGAGTGATGTGTTGTTGATAAGGAGTTTTGTATGTGGCAACGAAAAATCATCTTTTGGACAAGCTTCATTGGGATTGCGAAAATTGACACAAACTTGGATTTGTCCATTCTTTTTCTTTACCAGGACAACACTGGAGAGCCATCTTGGGAACTTGATTTCTCGGATGAAATTGGCTTCCAATAATTTGTTGATCTCATTAATGATCTGTTGCTCCAATTCAGGTCTGAACTTCCTTGGCGCTTGCTTCACTGTCCCCTTACTTGGAGAGAAATGTAAAGAATGCATTGTAATATCTGGATCTAAGCCAGGCATTTCAGAGTATGTCCATGCAAAGACATCTTTGAATTCCCTAAGGAGATCTAGTAGCAATTATTTTTCATATTCTAGCAAAGATTTTCAATGAAGGTAAGGCGCTTATCTTCGTTTGTACCCAAGTTGAACTCTTCAAGTTCATCGATTGTTAGTTAGCCACCATCTTCTAATCCCGACGAAGCTATGCCATAGGTTATTTCATCTAAGGAAGAATCGGAGTCATCATCTTCTTATTCCTTTGAACAGCCAAGGTTTGACTCGTGATCAGACTCATGAGTCTCACTCGCCATTTCTGATCCTAATTTGGGAATTGATGGGTCATCAATGACTTCTTTGTCATCTGTATCATTAGGTCCCTCCAAGTTTGTTTGTAATTCTTTGTCATCGAACTTAGATTCTTCCTCTTCTGCGGATGTATGGTAAGAGGTGGAAACCATGTAACAATGTGCAATTGTTGTTGGGGGAGATGACATTTTTGATGTCTTGGACTCAGTAGGAGCTGACTGATAGTACCACATAGTGGGACCAACAGTCGACCTAATACTCACATAGGAGCTATCTGAGGTATACTCCTCATTACTATCCATGTCAATATCATCATCCGCAACAAGACCTATCTGGTCTCCTGGATACCGGAGACCCTTTAATTTTCCTTTGATTGGAACCGGATTGAGCGGACTGGTTACCGACATATAGGATTCATCTGGACAAATGCTGAGGAGGTTAATCATTCTTTAGCTTTCCCTGGCTAGAGGTGTTAAGTAATTGGTGATCGAAATCTTGCTCGAGCATCGCCAAATTGGGAATTTCTTTCACCAATATGTTGTTGGATGAGGCTTGTACATCCTTTTTGGGTGTGATGATTCCACTTCTTATGTAATGGTTAATAATTTTCCTTACTGCCCTACATTTAAACATCGGGAGATTGATGTGCCGATGGAAAAGGCAGCATAAGGGATGATTTTCTTCATCAACTTTAGCCGAGAATAAGGGTTTTGGTAGCTCAAAGTTGCCTGATTGGATGAGTTCCAATAAAATTGGTTCTAGTTCCTCATCAGAGTATTGGTATTTTGGCTTTGGAATCTCCCTGTTTTTCAGTTGTCTATCATTACCACCAGTTTTTGTCTTAGTGGTATTAATAGAAATGTCCAGTTTGCCTCTTTACAACTCTTTCTTCTTTGGTCTGAAGGAGCTTTCCTTTTATTTCTTTCTTCTTTAGTCAAATGAGCCATTGGATCCACATTCATCTGATATGGTGGTGGATGCACATTTGCATCGAACTATTGCCTTCGAACGTATGTACCAAATGACTATGCACGAACATTGACACAAGGTGGTTGTTGAGGCGAAGTAACCGAGGGAGCAAGGGGTGAGCCTTCTGCCCCTATGGGGTCCCCTCTTGGCGAATTAGAGATGAATGGTCATATTGGCATGGTCATTCCCACGGATGGTGCATCAAGAGGATACATAGCATTGGAAGGGTGGCCAGAATTGGAAGTCTGACCAGCATTTTGTTGCATGCCTGATCCTCTCTCCCGATGTCCTCTGGCAAAGAATGGAATGGTGGGGTATGGACCATAGATCCGGCCATCAACCTCATTACCATTCTTGAATGAGGCAAGCTTGTTGGTATCAGAGATGAGCTCTCATCAGTTGAAGTAGTACATACACTAACGAATTGCATTCTCCTTATTTTCTGGTTTGTTTTCCTTGGGCTTCCAGAGTCAGCCTATCTTCCTCTTTTTTCCCCTTCAACATCTTATTTCCAGTTCTCTTGGAAGGCTAGGTATACTTTTTGGGAGCTTTGCTTACACAAGCCTCCCAGACCAGTCATTTGACTTAGGATTGAAGAGAGCTCCTAGTTGCCTTCCCTTGATTGTATTGAGGAGGTTGAAAGCTACAACCTTTTTCTGCCTTCTGGGGGTAGAGACTTGATTACTCCCAGTCTTTAGGGAGTTTGAGGTGGTGTTTTAGACAAATTCATCTCCAATGATTCTAGGAGCATGAGGGGAAATAGCTTTTCTCCTCTGCCTCCTATTCTTTTTGTGCTTCTTCTTAACCTCATTGTTGGAAATTGAGTCAGTAAAAGCCATTCCTAGTGCTACTGAAGTTATTCTGGAAGTTTCCGATGTAGCTCCAGGTGAGGAAAAAATTAGAGTCGCATCTCTCTTGTAGATGGCTGGTGCTGGGCCAGTCAACACCAAAATGTAGGAGTGGGAAATACTCTTGTCAAAGTTGTGCAGGGTGTTGACGGCGAAGCCACCGCCTGGCAGGAATCCGAAAGCAAGTGAGGTCGTCATTAGGATTGATCTTGAGATAAGAAAGAGAGTGAGTATAGAAATGACCAAAGATCTACAAAGAGTAACAAAGGAGCTTAGTCAATTTCATAAAAGAATAAAGTCTCTAAGATGCATTAGTATTACTTTTCCTTAAAGATGAAAAGTGGGATGTTTCACATCGAGTTCACCATTTTTGTAATAAGTACAAAAAGAGGAAAAACAAAAATGGAACAATATTAAGGAGATTTGTCATTTTTGAAATGAATCAAATAATTTTCATTTTTATTAATTATCCTTAATTGATTACACTTGCTGTATACATCAAAAAATTGCATATTCATATCCCAGACCCCAAGTGGTCCTAATTACATCTCCATAATGGGAGAAAATACTTGATTAAAAGGAAAAGTACAATGCATCTTGGAGACCTAAAAATAAAACACACACACTCTCTCTCAAAATAGATGTGTGGTGTCTTTGGAATTATCGAGCACATTACAATGACTTGATATTTAAGGGATCGCCTCAAGTCAAAGGGCAGATAGGATGACACGGCTCTAGACTGGTTTGCTAGACACTGGTTCAACATAAAGAATGGGTGTTTTAATCGGATTGGTTTATCCTAGGTGGAATCAAGACCGAGTGATTTTTGTAAATTAGACTATAAGAAACCATAGAGACAAGTGACCTAGGTTTAGCTTGGCTCTCTCAATTACCCATGAGAAGCTTAGGAAGAGTGGAATTAGCTCGGCTCTCTCAATTACCCATGAGAAGCTTAGGAAGAGTGGGATTAGCTTGGCTCTCTCAATTACCCATGAGAATCTTAGGAAGAGTGAGATTAGCTCGGCTCTTTCAATTACCCATGAGAAGCTTAAGAAGAGTCGGATTAACTCAGCTACCTCAATTACCCATGAGAAGCTTAAGAAAAATGGAATAGCGCGACATTCTCAATTACCCATGAGAAGCTTAAGAAGAGTGGGATTAGCTTGACTCTCTCCATTACCCATGAGAAGCTTCGGAAGAGTAGGATAGCTGGGCTCTTTCAATTACCCATGAGAAGCTTAGGAAGAGTAGGATTAGCTCGACTCTCTCAATTATCCATGAGAAGCTTCGGAAGAGTGGTATAGCTGGGCTCTCTCAATTACCCATGAGAAGCTTAGGAAGAGTAGGATTAGCTCGACTTTCTCAATTACCCATGAGAAGCTTCAGAAGAGTGGTATAGCTCGGCTCTCTCAATTACCCATGAGAAACTTAGGAAGAGTAGGATGAGCTCGGCTTTCTCGATTACCGATGAGAAGCTTAGGAAGAGTGGGATTAGCTCGGCTCTCTCAATTACCCATGAGATGCTTAAGAAGAGTAAGATTAGTTCGGCTCTCTCGATTACCCATGAGAAGCTTAGGAAGAGTAGATAGCTCGGCTCTCTCAATTACCCATGTGAAGCTTAGGAAGAGTAAGATTAGCTCGACTCTCTCAATTACCCATGAGAAGCTTAGGAAGAGTGGAACCAGGTTGACTAGATTGGGCTCGGCTCTCTCAATTACTCATGAGAAGCTTAAGAAAAGTGGGACCAGGTTCACTAGATTTGACTATTTTTGATGAATGATATTTGCTAAAGTTTGACTCGGTGAGTCATGACTCAGTGCCTTAGTAGTCATGACTTAGTGACTCGATCCTAGACTTAGGCTTTTGAATGATTTGGTGAGTTTTGTTTGCTAAGGTTTGACTAGGTGAGTCATGACTCAGTGACTTGGTCATAGACTTAGGCTTTTGGATGAGTTAATGAGTGGTATTTTCCAATATCCTTTGGAAAATTGAAAGTAGGCAATCTCTGCCGTTTATACTATGAGAGATCGAATATCCAGGTTGCATGAATTATGCATAATTACACTTTAAGTTAATTAAGCTTAATTATAGTTAGCACTAATGATAGTGATAAGTGCTAAATGACAGTTCTTAATTGATTTAAGATAATGTCACTAGTTCCCTGATTTATGAGGTAATTACATGGTTTAATTAAGGTTTAAGTAGGTTTTAATGTGTTTAAAATGTCTAATCCAGCATTATCCTATTGTCCATTACCTATATGGGACCCACCATTACCATAGCATGGGTAGGACCCATGTGTGTACCATGGTAGGGCTATGGCAAAGTGGTCTCAAGCATTAGAGAAATTACCAATGGCCAAAGGCCACTGGTATCGAGTGAGGTATCCGTCTCTTGAAGACTCTTCAAGCTCCTCCTCCAAATTCTATTCTCCAAAAATTCTCCTCTCTTAAGAAGAGGGAGGGGTATTTATAGGCTTGAGGTCAAATAGGCTTGAGGTCTTCTGAGGGTAGTTTTGAAATTTCAGCTTCAACATGGGGGCATTCTTGGGATGTCAACTTCAACATTAGGGGTGTTCTGGAAATCCTTTGAAAATGTGTCCAACTTCACCATTTGGGGTATTTTGGGAATTCCTGGAAAATGGGCTTAACTTCACCATTTGGGCATTTTGGGCATGCTGGCTTCAACATTGGGGCATTTTGAGCATGTCAGCTTTAACATTGGGGCGTCCTTGTTGACATAATTTTCATACAAGGATTAATACACATTTATTTGTCTCCCTGAATGCATCGATTGAAGTGGTTTTTTTATGCTATCAATTTTAATTAATTGTGTGCTTGTGCAATTAATTTAGGTAATGCATTTTCCGAAGAAATACTTTGGAAATACCATTTTAGATTCCAAAAATAACCACTTGGGTAGTTTGGAAAATGATGTGTGTCCACGTAGACAAAGGGATGACTTTAATTACTGAATTTATGTAAAGTCTCGGTCATATGGCCATTACCTGGCTTGTTAGCCATATTGAGGCAATCTCAACTGCACGGGCTCAGCTGCACGGGACGGGGGGCAGGATTAAACAGAATCACATTCCAACTGCACGCCACATTAGCATTCGGGGCCACGCCTCCTCCAGGCTGAACCTCAGCTGCGCAGTTTTGGTTCTCAACTCCATGGCACGTCAGCAACCTTCGCATCTGCACGGTTTCATTTGCGGGAGTGTTGAAATGTGCAAGTGGACAAAGCTGCTTTCCGCTGCTTTGTTTCATTTGCAGGAGTTGAGGAATGCGCAAATAGAGGCCTTGGATTACGCAGGTGAAACCTTGTTAGTTCCCGCACCCCCGTCAGCTAGGATACTTTGTTCCCACAATCTGGTGACTATCTGTCAGCGTGGGCTGATGGAATTGGTCACGGCCTCTGCAGAATGTCAGCCCTGCACAATCCGAACGTCATATACATCATTGCTGCAAGTTGGTTTTGTTCCTATCATCCTATGCTGAAGACACTGACTGCACAGTCAATGGGCAGTTAATGCTTTTCCTCGACTCGATTTCATCTTGGTGGAAATTGCCGCTTCCTGCTTGCGCGTCTTGCCAAGGGGAGGTGATGAAGCCGGCCTACGCAATCCACTTGTCGTTGTTCCATCGCTTCTCTGCTGCATCAGCATCCCCTACTACATCTCCCTCTTCCTCGGATGTTGTTGTCTACGCAACTTTGCTCCTTCCATCTGCATGCGCAGATCAAGCAATGGCTTGCTTGTGCAGGTCGTCCAGCCGCATAGATAGAAGCTACTTCGCCTGCGCTGTTTGGGAGACTATCTAGCTACGCAGGCAGAGAAGCACCAATGGCCATGTCAATGTAGCAAAATTTTCTAACTGCGTCTCAGCTGAGCGTTTTGGGGAGAATCTTAGTTGCACAGATTAGGGAATGTTTAAACTGAGAAAAATAGCCTAATTTCATGAAGCCCATCTGCGCGGACAAGCTGGAGACTCGTTGGCTCCCACATCAACCAAGTTTTCAGCTACGTCATTGGGAGGGCATTCCAAGCCTAACTACGCAGGTTGAAGAGGCATTCAGAGACCCTGCGTCCGAATCCATTTTTACTGCACTCACTCGGATGGGGTGGACCCTGTCTGCTTGACCTGATCTCTGTCCCGCTAACACAATTTCTGCCCGAAAGGGAGACACTGTTGTTCGCATCAGAACTAGCAAGCTTAACCTATTGCAGTGGGTTTTTCTGATTGCAAGTTCCTCTGTCTAAACTTCTCGAATATGCGAGTGGGCTGGCTTGATGGAGATGTCATTACCTGTTTTCAGCGGTGGCTTACTGTCTGACTTCTAGAAGTAGAATCTCATGTTGATGGTGGCACAGAAATCTCTCGCCACAACTCTTGCATCTTCTGTCGTTTAACCCTTAGGATCGTCAGAAAGAATGGCCATTGTGCTGGCAGAAGCGAAGGTGATGAAGACGAGATCAACGTTTCTGTTCTGGGGCTGATGCGCAAGTTCACCTTTCCGGCCAATGGCGCAGGGGGGCCCCCCAAAAGGAGATAGGTGGCTATGGATTTGCCATTTTTGTCTGGGAAGGCTGAGATTGGTGTCATTTCTCATTCACTGGCATGTTGACCATGGAGGAAACTTTGCCATGGCCTCTGGATGTGGATAGTTGTGTTGTTTAGCAATGATGTGGATCTTCTGCTGGTCTGAGGTGGAAAGGCTTCTACACACTCCCACTTTGATGCACAAAGGATATGTTTTAACTTTATAATATTCATTTTTAGAATTGCATGTCTCTTTTGGAAACCTCAGATAAAATTGGAACCACACGGAGAAAATTAGCATGGCCCCATTTAATTCCTCCACTTACATTGGCGTCTAGAATCAAAACTTTGCCATATGCCAGAGACTGTGTGGCAGCAGTCTGTCAATATCTTCTATTCTAGATGCGTAAAGAGCTTCATATGCACTTGCTATGTTAAACCTTACACCTAAACTAGTTGAATATCAATAAGGGTTGCATTAACTGCCTAGCTTAAATTACCAATGTATTCAAAAAGCATGTCTAGAGAGCCAAAATTGATTGTTGCCAATCAGTCATTGAATTGCTTGCTGTGAAACACCTTGCTGCAAAATTTGTGAGTTGTCTACTTACATGAATGCCATCAGATCCAATTCTTCACCACAAATTATCAGACTGTATCGATTAAAATTAGACAAAATCAAAAGCCCAACCCACCGACCAATCAAGCCATCTTCCATTGTTCCCTGCCATTGTCTGCCTAGTGCTCCAGCTTCATGTCCATGAATGCATAGATCCCTTAGTAAGCATTTGTTAGAATGCACATTCCACCAATTCCAGCTCTAGTCCTCCAATCTGATACTCTTCCAATAGCAGGCATCCCTACGATTTTATTTTCTGCCATGAGTTTTATTCAGGTCCCAACAACAACTTGATCATGTATATAAGCTCACTGAGGCATTATATGGACTAAGATAAGCTCCAAGAGCTTGGTATATGATGAGTGAATTTCAGTTAATTATATTTTGTATTTTCAAGCTTAATTCCATGCAATCTTTAAGTAGTCTGATGCCAAGTTGACATATTTTTATTGTGTGTTTAGGTTATTGGAAGAGTGGAGACAAGGAGAGAAAGCAAGCAAATATGGAGCAACAAAGTAGTGATGGAAGGCAAACGAAGCAGTAAAGAAGCAGAGCTGAAACAATAAGGGGGCGAGATGATCAGCATGTTGGCACCACAGTCGCTAGTGGCTGATCAAACCACAAATTAATGTTTTTTAATATTATTTTAAGTTGCAGAAAAGCTACATTTTTAAGCCTATTTTTAGTAGTTTTGGGGGAGAAATTTTAAGAGGAGATCTAGGGTTTTCTTGGAGGCTACTCTTAGAAGATTTTATGGAGCAACGAAGGAGGATTCAAGGAAAGCGAAGGCGATTCAAGAAGGCTAATTGCAATATGATGTTCTTCATAAAGGGAGTATCTTTTATTTTCTTCATGAACTAATTCTTTCTTCTAGGGTAAAAATGTAGCTCTTTTCGATGAATCTTGTTATTTAGATTATTGATTATTTAATGCAAGTTTATGTTTTCATTCATGGGTTTTATTTCAATCTTTTGATTTGTGTGATTGCTTGATCACCAATTTCATAAATCTTAACGCCCCCTTAACCCCCACCCTAAGCCACCTCCACTTGTGCCTCCCACTCTCCCTTCCATTCTCCCAACCCCAAAAATCCTTCTTTGCCCTTTCTTCTCCACACTTCACCCCTTTCTTCTCCACACTTCACCCCTTTCTTCCCCACATCAATCCCTCCACTTTCACTACCTATCTTACTCCATAAATATCCCAAACACGTCAATCTTCTTCCATCTCCCTCATTCTTAAATCTCTACTCCACCTCTTCTTCTATAAGTCTTCTTCCCAAGTTAGGTTCTCAAAGAGACTTGCGGCTTGAAGAAACCAAGGTGAAATCCACTCTTTTTTACTTCAATGCATTCTTCTTACTCATCTTTTGTTATTTCTAAAGCAAGAATATGGGTTTATATGATGAAAAGGTGGGTTTTCATGTTGCACATGGAGTGTTTGATAAATTGCTTGAGGGATGGTTGTAATAATTTTAATGGCAAAATCTATTCTTTGATATCTCATTAATCCTTTCTTAATCTTTTATTGTGATTTTCAAGAAAAGAAGATGGAATTTTATGGTGGAAAAATTGGTTTTTCAAGTTGCATGTTAGGTATTCGATAAAATATTTAAGAGAATGTTAGGTTGATTTTCAAGGTGGCAATTATGCTATGAGGTGTGTGGATATATGTGCTTAGGGTGGTATGAAGTTTGTGAGATTGTGAAGTGAATTTATCCATATCTTGAAGGGTTTGGAGTATGACCTATGAAGGTTCATTTTGAACTTGTTGTGCATGTGCATATGGTTCGTATATATGAATATGGCTTGTGGGGTGAATTTACAATTGAGCTCCTAGTGTTTAATGGAATACTTGGCTTCTAAATTGTTGAATTTCCATGCCCAATGCTTCATGATTTATTAATGTGAATGTTGTCATGTTTGAAATATGCCTTGAAATTAGGTTGAACGAGGTGCTTGCTAAATGTTTGTTGTAATGCCTAAGGAGAAAGTTGCATTGAGAAGAAGCTTAATTGAGTATGCTTAACTATCTGTATGGTTCTAGTGTTATAGTGAAGTGCTTTGTGATTTGGGATTTGCTAACTTTTGATTAATTATCTTATCGAGCTTCAAGTGTTCTTTGTTTTCGTGGTTTTTCAATATGCCTCCACGAAAACCTACACCTTCTGGACCATCTAAGAGACAGAGGGCAGAGTTTAAGCCCACATTTTTCAATGAACATGAGGAACAGCTACATCACCAACATTGTAAATCGTAAAGGGATATGTGAGGGGGGCATTGAAATGACATGCTACGACATCCAGAACAACATCACTCAATGGCAATGGCAGAGATTTGTGGCTCAACTTGAGCCAGTTGTGATTTCATTAGTGAGGGAATACTATGTCAATGCTAAAGCACAATATTCGGTGGATCCTAATGAGAGGAGAATTCTTATGAGAGGGAAGCTAGTTTCATTTGATAGGTCTTCTATCAATCGCTATTTCAGGTTGGAAGAGAGTGAAGCAGATGACTATACTGCATGGCTTGCGCAAGGTCCTGATTTTGATGTAGTCATCACTCGTTTGGCTAGGACAAGTAGCAAATGGAAGATGCGACATGAAAGAATAACAGCTTTCCATGAGGTCAGTTAAGAGCACTCCCACGGGCATGACACTATTTTATTTCTACTAAATTGATGCCTTCAAACCATTTTTTGAATGTTACCAAAGAAAGAGCTCTACTAAATGTTGCCATCATGACACAGTTGTCTATTTATGTGGGGAAAGTGATAGAGAATTCCATTACTTCTTTTTTGACCACAAGGTTAACAAGCAGCCTTGGCCATCCTTCCCTAATTTGTCAACTGTGCCACATGGCGGGTGTTCATGTCAAACCATAAGAAGAAATCTAGCCACCTCTCCCTCTCATAGATGATGTAGTTATGGAAAAATTGGAACAAACTAGTGGTTCAAGCCAAAGATTGGGGCCATCATCCACCACCCCAGGTTCTTCCTAGCAAAGACGATCAAGACATTCCTAGAGCAGTACACCCAAACTAGTTGGTCTATAAGACCAGATTTTAGACATGTGGGGTTCCAATGATCATTGGTAGTAACAAACAATAATGTAGATTAACTTCCTAACGGATCATGCTATGGCAATGTAGTGTATGTTTCAGAACTGTAATTTTTTTCAGGAAGCAAGATCGGTTGTCTTTCTCACTCCTCCAATTTTTCAACCATTCCATCCGTGGGCTAATAATGATGAGTTAGATGCCTCCTCTGATGAGTAGTCTGACATGTTTCAAGAAAGTCCTCGGTTCTATTATTTTATTTTTCACATTGAGAGCAATATTTCGTTCAAGTATGGGGGAGTAATTGTTTGTTTTGTTTAAGTTTTGTGTTTTGTCTAGAGTGCTTTGTTTGAAGTGTTTTGCTTGAGTTTAAGTCTATTAAGTCAATTGTTGTGAGATTTACATTATGACTATCAGGATTTGCTCCAAGAGCAATTTGGGACCAATGTGTTGAAATTAATTAGGATATTTCTCTCTTATTAATCATTAGCATGCTGAGTTTTTTATTACCATTGCATATAATTAACGAAGAAGGATAGGCACCCCTTGTGATCTACCGATTCTTGTACAAAATTCTTCCCTCTTTATGACTATGGAAATTTTTCATGCACATAATGTCATAATCATGCAAAGTGTATGCAAATTAGCTGACAATAGTGTAAATTCATTGACTTATTTTGATTACAACAAGTATGTTAGAACTTGTTTGAGTATCCCTTAAGGCGAAATCCTCGATAACATGTTTACTTGAAAGTGATTTAGGCATTCTTTGATCAGTTTGAGCCTTTTAAGCTAACCAAGTACACTCATGTCACTAGTGTCCCTATTGAGTTTTATGAAAGAATAGCATATGCAAAGCATGTGAAAAACCACCATTCAAATTTTCTTTCTTCAGCCTCATTGTCCAAACCTATTTCACCTGAAAAATCATGTGTTACCTATTAAGAGACATATTTTTGCTTATGGTTATTGATAAGTAAAAATGAAGCAAAAGAAGATAAGTTCAGGAGTATGAAAAATTGAGTATGCCATGATCTGGAAAGAAAATAATGGACAAAAGAAAAACAAGCAAAGTAAAGAATTATATTTTGAATGAGGAGATCACATCCCAAGAATTAAAAAGAAAACAAGTTTGGGGTGTGATAGTAATATAGCCCAGAATTAAGGAAAAATAGAGAAAATCCCAACAAAAGTTAAAAGAGTGAACAATCTTGCACAAGTTTATTATGTCTCTTATTTTGTTGATCTTTACTTCCTTTCTTTGTTAGCTAAACCAAAGGCCCCATTATAAGCTTAGTTAAGGCCTATTGATCTAAGTGAATAAGAGTTGCCTACATTAGTGGAGAGGGATTATGAAACGCAAGCTTATGATTTGTCTTGTGAAAATCATTAGAATTATTAGTTCACAAATTGTAAGTTGACAAGTATACATTGAGCATAAGAGTTACATAGTACACACATCCACAATTTTCACTTCATGATAGGATTGATGAAGTATGAGTTTCATGTAATTATGTTGAAATTTTTTTGACTAAATTCTGAATTATGTATACATGTTTAATTTGTCTAGCATGTGTTTGATTATTTGAGAGAGAGGTTATTTTAATTGTTTCACTAGTCTGGTTGCTAATTTTGCTTAAGGACCAGCAAGGATTTAAGTTTGGGGGTATTTGATGAGTAAATTTCAGTTACTTATATTTTTTATTTTCAGGCTTAATTCCATGCAATTTTTAAGTAGTTTGATGTTAATTTCACATGTTTTTATTGTGTGTTTAGGTTGTTGGAAGAGTGGAGACAAGGAGAGAAAGTAAGTAAATATAGAGCAACAAAGCAGTGACGAAAGGCAAATAAAGCAGCAAAGGAGGGGAGCTAAAGTAGCAAGGGGGTGGGATAATCAGTGTGTTGGTGCCCTCGGTGCCAGCGGCTGATCAAACCGCAAATTAATGTTTTTTAATATTATTTTAAGTTGCGGAAAAGCTACATTTTTAAGCCTATTTTTAGTAGTTTTTGGGGAGAACTTCTAAGAGAAGTTCTAGGGTTTTCTTGGAGGCTACTCTTAGGAGATTTTGTAGAGCAACGAAGGAGAATTCAAGGAGAGCAAAGGTGATTCAAGAAGGCTAATTGTAATATAATGTTCTTCATGAAGGGAGTATCTTTTATTTTCTTCATGAACTAATTCCTTCTTTCTAGGGGATAGCCCTTTTTGATGAACCTTATTATTTGGATTATTGATTATTTAATGCAAGTCTATGGTTTCATTCATGGGTTTTATTTCAATCTTTTGATTTGTGTGATTGCTTGATCACTAGTTTCATAAATCTTATTAATTGTCTATGCATGGTTAAGGCACACACCTAATGTACAACCATTCTACTTGGTTCATAGTTCTTGATCGTAATGGGTTTTCACCCCTATTATATTACACACCATAGGTAATTGGAATGATTGGAAGCACTTGATTTAAACCTGCACACCAAATGATAATAATCATATCATAAAAAGAACAAACCCAAGTAAGCATTAAATCCAATATCCAAATAGAAAAGGAGTTATTAAGTTGTAAAATCTGAACCCTCGACCTTTGCCACTTAAGAGTCATCCTATATTATTTTATAGCCCTGGATTTCTGATTATTTCTTTAGTTTATTATTCTTATTAGTTCAAACCAACAATCCATCTTTTTAAAGTTAGTTTTAGTTAGTAGCTTAATTTAATTAAATCAGTTTGTCATTCTCTGTAGTATTGACCCTTGCTCATGCACACTGTACTGCTATACAATCGTACACTTGCAAAGCATTATAATTTGAACCATCAGTATGAACAATTAAGTAAATTCTTAAATGATCATCAGTTCAAGAGAGGAAAGGTTGATACTACATTATCCATCAAGAATATTGGCATTGATATCTTAATAGTTTAGATTTATGTGGATGATATCATATTCGGTGCTACTAACAAAAAACTCTTCCAAGATTTCTCAAAAATAATGCAGAAAGAATTTGAAATGAGCATAATGGCCAAAGTGAGCTGCTTCCTTGGATTGCAAATCAAACAAAAGGATGAAGAAAATTACATTTGTCAATCCAAATATAGTAGAGAAATGCTGAAGAAATTCAAAATGGAAGAAGTAAGAGCAACAAGCACGCCAATGTTTACATCGACAAGGCTAGATAAGACAAAAGGGTAAACCTATAGATCAGAAATTATATCGTAGCATGATTGGATCTCTTCTTTATCTTACTGCATTTAAACTTAATATTTTACTTAGTGTATGCTTATGTACAAGATTTTTATGCTAGTCCTAAAGAACCTCACCTCATTGTAGTAAAAATAATCTTTAAATATCTAGTAGACACACCAAATTTAAGACTTTGTTATCCCAACGTTTCGGGTTTTGAATTGATTGGTTATTCAGATGCTACCTTTGGAGGATACAAAGTTGATAGAATGAGCACTAGTGGAACCTGTCAATTTTTAGAAAATAGCTTATTCTCATAGTTCTCTAAAAATATAATAGTGTTACTCTTTCTACTAAAGAAGCTGAGTATATAATAGCCAGAAGTTGCCATGCACAATTGCTTTGGATGAAGCAATAACTTTAGATTATGGATTGAAATATAGAGACATACCCATTAGGTATGATAATAATAGTGTCATATGCTTAATAAAGAACCCAGTCTTACACTCTCAAACTAAGCATATAGAGATAAGATACCATTTTATCAGAGATCATGTAGAAAAACGTGATATATGTTTGGAATATGTGCCTATAAATGCCTAACTTGTTGATATCTTCATCAACCCACTACCATTAGAAACTTTCTGCAATATTAGAAGAGAACTAGGCATGACCAGTGTAAATGCATAGAACTTGTCATCTTTATGTGTGAATGAAGTGTTTTGATTTATTTTATCTAAGGCTACACTTCAAATGGTTGAAGTATTGCTTCATCTTAGACAATTAATCCTGTCTAATCACTCTATTTCAGACAAAGCATTTTTCTAAAGTTGGCAAACATTTGTCCGAGACTCTCTATTTTTTCTAATTGTTATCTCAAATTCATGTCAATCCTTCTTCTCATACAAAATATGTTTGTTTAAAGTTAGTAAACATTTGTTCAAAACTCCTTATGTTTTCTAATCATTGTTTCAAATCCATGTCAATTCTTCTTCTCATACAATATACATTTGTTTGAAGTTAGTAAATCTTGGTCCGAGATTCCCTCTTTCATTCCTGAGGATGAGCGTCTCATTTTCTTGCTGAAATTAAATTACAGCTGCCAAAAATCACATCATTTCCTATTCTTGGCAAATCTCAACTCACTTTTCCAAGGAAATCATATCAATTACCAAATTTTCCCCCACATCCAATCTATATTAATCCATGTCTACCTATATTACAACTCATATGCTAAGAAGATGAAACCATCTAGCAATGGAAATTTATGAAGAGAAGGGAAGATGAGCGAGTGGTGGAAATTAAGGAAACAAAGGATGATTCTTCATGTTTCTTTGGGGAGGAAGTTGATGCTTCTTACTGTGGAAATGCCATCTTCAATCTATCTAGTCTAAAGTATGTCTGTTCAAAACCTGGCTTGGTAGACATTAATCTCTACCTTTATCCCAGCCAGATAGCCCTAAATCCCATTTTTTACCATCTTCCGGGGCACCTGAAGAGAAAGGGAAAGGAGATAACAAGTATATTACATCCATCTCCAACCCTTCATCTTCCCATCTACTATCCAAAACTTAGGTTTCTCACACTTGAAGAAACTTCCCAAAGTTTCAGATGTGCATCCCCCATTCCGTTCAATGAATCACAATCGGGCTCCACCACAATCTCCCACTCCATCTCCCAAAACTTAGAATATTCGTACTCGGCTAGATCATTGTTAGTATGACTTGTTTTTTATTTTGCTTGATCCCCAATTGTTGGGCCATGGAAAATCAAAAGGAGCCATCTAGCTGTAGCCGAGCAGCTGTCCGACCGATTGATGACACCTGCA
>JAYJMB010008663.1:0-31285 GCA_036873735.1 Pouteria campechiana
AGCTTTTCCCAAAAGCTCTACGTGCAAATGCGCTTCCTGTAAGTGCTTAAAAGCCACCACCAGGCCAAACAGGCCCTTAAGCTTGTTTATGGATTTGGGACTGCTCCTTAGCGACCGTTGAATTCCCATGAAGTTCGAGGCTGCGGCTTTCTGACTTGTCTAGTTGGCTGTCGCTTGCATGGCTGGTTTTACTTGGGATATGGCCATTTACTGATAGAGTCTATTTGGGTACGATAGCGATCCCCTTATAAGTCTTTTGAGATTAATGTAATGCTTTAACTACTAAAATTTCTAACAAGGTTACTTTTTTATTTTTATCATTACATGTTTTTTTAATTATTTCTTCTTACTTTTCATTTTAAAAAGCCTATTTTGCTTGTATTATCATGTTTGATGGGAGCTTATGAAAAAGGCAGATAAGCCTGTTTTGGCAATTAAACTACAAGCACTTAATGAGGTGTTGTTTTGCCAATTAAAAACTTATCTAAAACATCCCTATAATTATTAGGTAAGTTTTAAGATAACCATCTTTTTCTGAAAATAATAGCAAATTTAAAATTTAACCATTTTAACTTTTTATATTTAGTTGTCAAATAAATACTTGGTAGATTTATTTATTTCGATTTATCCAAATGTCTCAGTTAAATTCTCTTGATGTATTTAGCCTTCTATGAAGGCAATTTGGCCTGTTTTCCTTATGTCCCCAGCCACATCAACCACTGCCTAGCAAATTTTAAGCCATTTAGTTCAGCTATATCAAGATCATTTGACTTTTACTCACTAGCTGTCAGGCAAGAAGCTTCAATCAAATCATATGCATGTTGCAAGTATATTAGCTTGCACTAAGTGATGAAATTTTATGATTTCCACTGTGGAATTGTTTTTACCGGAGCATGCTATTTTTATTGTTAGATTTTTTTTTTTTTGTCTTCTGTGGGATATTATTTACATGTGAAATACATAAATGGAAATTGTTGAATGAAAATTCACACAATGATATTTTGATCAGATTTGGGTAAACCGTTATTTTCGTCTCCATTTATACTTTTATGATTCCAAGACATTGTTAATGAAAACTTGGGTGGGCCAAAATTGTAAGATTGTTTGAAAAATATTATGTTTAATATCGAGGCAAATACAGGCTTCTCATTTAGGTGGTTTCCTTAAAAGATGTTGTTCCTATCTAAGATTTCGTGCTCTTGCATGTGACAGGAGGTTATGTTAATTGCGATGTTTATTACCCATGATTATTGTCAGTTATTAATGGTAATTAATTTTATGTTGTTTTAAATCTGTTTTCAACCCATTATCCAAACTGAATTTTAAAAGTCGATTTGTGTCAGAATTATCAATTATGAATTTTAGAATTAACTTGAAGTTTTGGAAAATGAGTGAAGTTAGGGATTAACCGCAACCTGACAAAGCTCACGGGATTGCATCCGTCTTTGGGCACATTTCGGCCCTGGTTGTACTTAGTCTTGACTCCCTCTCTGTTGATTGAGTTTTGCAGCTGAATTGAATAAAATAGATTTCAGTTCGATACCATTCAAAATTATAAGAACAGCTCGTTTTTATCTACGGACGAAGCATAGTTGAAAAATAAAAAGAAAAAAGAAAATGAAGAAAAAGGGAAATAATAAGAAAAATATGTAAAAATCACAATAAGAGGGATTTACAGTTGGAATTAGACAAAAGCACATCATTTTTAGATTTAGGGATGTACAAACACCAAAGACGTCAATTTGGAGTCAAACAAGCATGTGGAACTATCCATAATTAATTTACTTTTTAACAATATTACTTTACTTTTTAAAAAATGTTTATCTATTTTATTTTATTTATTTTAGGGCTGAGATTACGTCTCACCGCATTATTGCTTTCCTTTTATACATTTTTTACTTTTCCCTATCTTTTGCATTTCTTTAAGTCAAACATACCCATGATCCAAACCAACGATCACAATTGATATCTGGTTGATTTAACCAAGATATTAAAGACTGTTTGAATGAGACACCCATGTCATCTTTAACAGTAAAAAATAGACCATTTTACTGTGTATTCACTGTCATTCACCTAAATTTTCAATCAAGATATTTTTGAAATAGTAACAATATGTAAGGACAATTAAAATGAGTGGTTTAAAATCTTACTAAAATATTACATTATATAAAAAATACCGAGGGTACATTGTGATATGGGCGCAAAGAATAAATATACTTCCTTTTATAAGTCAGGTTAGGGTTTTTTTGTACATTCAAACATTCAGATATAATTCCTGTCGAATGGCCGCATGGAGTGGTACAGCCTGAATATTTGAATTAAGCGACAAAAAGTATTTCTAATGGAGGGAAGGCTTGATTGCAAAAATATAAAATAGCCCATGCAAATTAGACAGATGAATAGGATGCTGAAAACAATGACCAGAAGGTGGCCAGTAGATCTCAAAGACAACCCAAATTTCTCGGTTGAATATTTATTCAACTTTAAAGCTAATAATATGGATTATTTCAAAGACTAGTGAAAAATAAATTAAAGAATATAAAATTTGATCCATCAGTCATGAGAACTGGGTTTAATTTTCAATGCTGTCTGGTTTGCTTCATAATCCAATTATTGGTCAAGTTAAAGTATCTAGTTTTAATATTATGATGTGATGTCATATTTTCATTACTCTTCCCCAAAGGTAAAATATGAATCATATGTATATTTTTCTTTAAGACTAGTAGTCTTTTAGGGGTTTTTTTTTTCCTTTTAATAAAAGTAGTCCTTCAAGACTACTTGAATTGGATTAATGCATTAATTATCCAAGAGTGAAAATAAAGTTAGCGAGGCAACAAGAAGAGAATAAAATAAATAAAAATGAAATGGCATGATGACTTTAGAAACATAAATTAATAATAAAAATTAATTTTTATTGTAAAAAAGATAAAATCAATGATGAAAAGATATACTTAATTTATCAAATGATTGAATTAATACATTGTTTAAACAAAAATAAAAATTCACTAAATATCTTCTTATCTTTATCCCTTTATAAGTATAAAATTTCTGACAAGGGTACACTTGGTTAGAGAAAGAGAGAGTAAAAATAATATAAAAGGAAAGATGGTGATTTCAACTGGTTGATATAAACCATAAAGTGGATAAATAAATAAATATTTTTTTAAAAATTGATAGATAATTATTTGAAACAGTAGAAAAATAAAAAATAATGGGATTAGTCAAAAGTCACATCAATGTAAAAAAATATTTTTTAAAAAAGGTTTAACTCTTTTACTTCAAAACAACCAAACCCAACAACTCAATTAATAGCCTCTTAATAGCTTTAGTCTCTTCAATACCTCTTAAAATTTAAATGAAAGTTACCCATTTCACTGTTCAAATTAGCCAACAATATACTGCTATAGATGTGTAACAATGTTTAGAGAAATCATAACGTATCAAGATTTAAAACCTTTCAACATCAGCAAATGTTTCCAACAAAAAGCTGCCTAATGTCTAAATGTCGATGGGTTTTGGTAGGCCAGTCGCATTCTCCAAAGCTTCCGGGGCAACCCAACATCGACACTCGATTTTCCACACGTGTACCGTGCATCTTGTCAAATTGCAAGGGCGACGGACCAACGCGATGCGTCTGTTAAGGGTGTTTTACGATTCGTCGTCCGCATGAGTACAGCGCATCACACGTGTGAGTTTGAATCAGGCATCTTCCATGTGAGCCCGAATCGATGCGTTGTCGTGGCCCGCCACCCGTGTCAAGGACGGTGCACGAGTCTCGTGAGGGAGAAAATTGGACTCGGCTTCGCCGGAATCTCCGACATCACGACAAGCTGAACTGTTGCCGGACAATCTGACAACAGAGAGAGAGAGAGAGAGAGAGAGAGAGAGAGCGAGCGAGCGCGCAAAACAGGACCACGTCCTGCACAAGTCATCATTGCCGCGTGTCACCGCTCGTTCAGTGCTCCGCGAACCACAGTCATGCGCTGTGCCGCCGGCTTTGCGTTTGTGAGTAATCATTCAGGCCCCATCTGGACCGCTAATCTTCTCACACAAAACTGAATATTAATGAATAGAAATTGATATTGTCATTTTTCGCTTTTATTTAATGCCAATATACGATTACAAGTATTAGGGTCGTTTGTAGGGCATTGGTTGATATATGCGTACCTTTTACTTGTAAAAATACCATTGAATCATTTTTCGTGTATATGTATATGTGCAGGAAATAATTCAATATAATTGTTGTCCTTTTTTATTTTTTGCTTAATGTTGTTTTAATTAGATTAAAGGCAAAATTTATATTTGGCAACGTACATGTAACTATGACATAAAAATTAGCTTGATTGGAAATTTATGTACCCCATAAAATTAAAACAATTTATAATGGATATGTATCTGTTGGAATCATTTCATATGATGCATAAATTTATGATTTAATATCTATACTTTCCAGATTATTCATTCTCTCTACCGAAATGATTATAAATCCAAACATTCAAATGAATCATCTAATTCTTAAATCACGAGATTAAAAGAAATCTCATATATATGATAAAAACATAACATAATTTCATCTCATCATGAATCCATCTAATGCACCAATGGTTTATCAGGCTCTACCGAGATAATGGCCACTCTTGTGATATTCCAATTGGGTCACAGACACACACCCGCACACAACCCATTGTTTCTATGGATGGGTTACATCACGCCATGCTGTGGGCAATCAAATAGGACTAATTTTATACCAATTTGTCATGTTTTGGTGTCCCAAAATACACCAAGCTGTTCAAGGATCCAAATCATATCCACTCTAAAACTCGAAAAAAATGCTCTCACTTGTATCAAAGCTCAAATGGCATTGCTCGGGAACATGCATTGACATCACCCTCAGATCACAAAACCCTTGACATGTTTAGAAAGGATTTCAATTCAAGCAAGCATTATACTAGTAGTCCTACCAAAATCAAAAGGAAAGAATGATACTAATTAAGGGGTTGGAACATCGGGGTACAGAGTAGAGTGTAAGAAAGGTAATGGTGGGTCAGAATCATGTGGGCCACACTCCTCAAATGATAAGCAAACCCCATCAGGAGAAAATTTAGGATTGGCTATTGAGGCCTATATAAAAGGTATTAAGCCTAACCCAAATTTCCCAAGTCCAACCAAGCCTCTCCCCATCCGTCTTTCTGCCAAACGCATCTCCCCACCTCCCCTTTTCTCCCTTTGCCATTTTTTTCCTTCTGCCAATCGCCGGCCCCAGCCTTGTTCTATCCCAAAGGTCTCTTTTTTCATTGATTATCAAAGTAAAATTTGTTGGGATTTATTCCTTTACACTGATCATGAAAATAAAATTTGTTTGTCGGTTTTATTTGTTCTGATTCAGTAAGGTGCATGAGGATATAGTTTTATGTTTTTTCTTTGGTGCTGATATTAATTTTTAGTGATGCATGAATAACAGGCATCCCATTTTCATTGATTCATTGTTTTAGTTGAAAAGGAATGAATTGATGTCTGCAATGATCTATATACATCAATTTTAAATCAATTTACGGGCAGGTGTGAGAGAAGAAAATGTCGATCCCAACGGATGTGCTATGGAGAGGATGCGCGTCAAGCTTCCGTGCTCCTGTGAGCGAAGACGATGAGCATGAAGCTGTAGCTTACGGACAATTTCTTGACGAATTTAATACAGGCACCATCATGTACAGACCCGGCAACAGAGAATACGACATCCTCCACCATGTGTTTCGCTGGGATGATGCCCCTTATGAGCATGTGTTTGAGAATGGGTTCCAAGCAAGGCGTCAAGAACCCACTCCCAACAATATCTATTTCAATTTGGATAACTACATTCATCATGCCGGTAGGCCTCTTGATTCCAGAAGGCCCGCCACTCATGTCTTCGTCAGCACCACGCTCGACAGCAGTTGGTTTCCCGGCCTCAATCGAGAGAGGCCTGAGATTGACGTGTATCGATACGAGGTATATGCTCCCGGTGGCATTTGGGTTGCTCAGACTCTTGGTGATCGTTATGGGTACCCTGCCCAAGATGAGGTAGCCTTTGTTGCTGGCATCGCCCCCCAATACATTTACTCTGCCCAACGTTTCAGGCTCACTTTTGACACTAGCACCGGGTTAACCTTCATTCCTATCCATTTTACTTGCGACTTGTTTGGATTTATGCTTACATCTTTTTACCAAAACTGCACGAGTACCAACATTTTCAAAATATTTACAAAACTATTAACAACATATAAACACATTGGGCCTATACCAATGCTGTCGCTTTTCATTAAAACTGCCATTAACAGCCATCCAACCCTTGGTATAAATGTAATATGTTTGATAAGTTATTGATAGTTTCATAAATATTTTGAAAATGTTGATACAGATGCAATTTAAGTAAAAAGGTATAGACGTAAATTTAAATAACTTTTTTACTTACTACAGATTTTTTTTGTCCACATAACACAGTTTAATTTATTGTTACACTTGTGCAATGCATGCAGGCATACGAGACGGGCGAGAACGGATACTGATTTAATAAGAAATAACTACTTCAATCCAGTAGCATCAGGGAGCATTCAGAGGCCAGTGTATTATTACTTGGAAAATCGTGGGAGGGTGTCTCTAAACATCCGCTATTACCCACCTTCCCAGAGAGAGAAACGAGAAGCGTTCACCGACTCCGACGCCACCTACATAAATGCTGCATTCCGTTCGTCTCGTGAAAATGAAGCCTATCTATTCATGAAGAACGAGTACGTGCTGGTGAACTATGCTCCAGGCACGACAGACGACAAAGTGCTGAATGGACCGATTCTTGTTTGCGATGGGTATCCATCCCTCACGGGCACTGCCTTTGGAGAGCATGGAATAGACTGTGCTTTTGGGTCCCAGGATGAGAACAAAGCATTCATCTTCTCTGGGAATCTCTGTGCATATATAGACTACGCCCCACACACCGCAGATGACAAGATAATCAAAGGCCCAATGACCATCGCTGCGATGTTTCCCTTTCTCAAAGACACGGTGTTCGAAAACGGGGTAGATGCTGCCTTTGAGTCTACCAAAACATATGAAGCCTACCTCTTCAAAGGCAACCGGTACGTTCGTATCAACTACAGTTCTGATAATCCCCACATCATCACTGCTCAGCTCATCTCTCAAGGCTTTCATAGTTTGAAGGACACCATCTTTGAAAGTGGATTTGATGCAGCGTTTGCTTCGCACAAGACTAATCAGGCATACTTGTTCAAAGGAGATACCTACGTACGCATTAACTTTGCTCCTGGCACCACAGATGACTACATCATTGATAAGATCAAGCAAATCCTTCCCAGCTGGCCTTCTTTGAGGAACATCTTGCCTCTCGAAAACCGTGGTATTGACGTTCATATCTATCACACCACTACGCCTGATGAAGACCGTGACCACGATGAACTTTAATAACTAGGCTTGCGTGTCTAAGCATCCATATATGCATGGTATGCTTGATATATGATATGCAAGCTTTAAATAGAAGTTTGGCTTGGTTTGGTTGTTGTTTCTACTTTATCTTTATCTAGAATAATTAAGGGTGTAATTAAGGGGGATTGGATTGAGGTTATCTTCTCTTCTCCTCCTTGTATCTCAGCTCACTACAGAAGTTGACTATTAAATAATAACCCCTTATTGCTAGTCCCAACGAATGGAGCAAGATCTGGTTTGCACTACTATTGCAGAGTAGATATTTGCATCCTTAACTGGTTTAAGTTAACCTAAACGCCCCCTCCGAACTGATTGCATGTTAAGTCACATCGATTAGACGGGTCAGTAGCAAAATTATCCTGAAAAGCATGTCTTATTTGTAATTGCTTTCTTCCTTTTTCTCTCCTTAGCTCTTTCGACTGCAACAAGTAAAGCATTCATACAATCCTTTTTAATCTTCGCAATTCGCATTTGAAAACTTTCCCGATGTTTTCTTGTAATCGTCCGTTGACTTATAAAGCGATTAATAATAAGATGCCCCTAATGTTTAGCTCTAAACGTATCATGAAATTTGGAAAAATAAAAAATAAAATCGACGGATAGTGTTGTCATCGCTCCCTCAACCATGGAAAGGTAGTTTTTTCCTATATTTTATTTCGATTTATTCATTTAAGACATTTTAAATAATATATGCCGGAAATAATTTTCTCAAGCCATTCTTACGGAAATTTCTTTGCAAATTGGATGTTTTAAGGCCATGGTGATGTATAAGTTACAGAACTATTGAACACATTAAGTGTATATTAAGTAATAAGACAAATAAAAAATAAAATTGTATATGTTCACGCCCTTAATCATTTTTTCTAAAGTAGGTGATTTGTCGATAATAATTAGTATCAATTCTTTCCATGACCTATGATGCATAGTGTATCGATCTTTGAGTTTTTTTTTTTTATTGAAATAATTTGAATCCATATGTATTTTCCAATAATGAAACGATGATAGGTGCAACCCATCATATTGAGTTGGTTTGAGACTTTGAGGTCAACGGAATCCTAACCCGAATTGTAAAATCTCAACCTAAACTAAACTATAATCCCCTTTTTAAAAAATTTCAATGCAAACCAAACCAATTTAGTAGAATTTGGATTGGTTTCAATTGGGTTAAAAATGAATTTACAGATGAAGATGATGATTCGTGTGGGACAATTTGAATAAACAATTTTCATACATGCATTATATTACTTAAAAAAATATATGAATATTATTCTATTTAATATATTTTTTGTATAAATTAATAATTAAAAAATAAATAGATATAAATCATAGAATTTTCTGTTAGAGTTGAATTTGGGTCTAATTCAGGTTAATGATTAGGTTGAAAAATTAATTATCTATTTCAGTTATGGTAAATATTTTATTTTAAATTTATTTTAAGTTAATATTTTATGTTCAATATAACATAAAAATATTAGTAACATGTTTTCAATATTGAAATGAAATTAAGTAAGGAAGTTTACGTGACTAATGGGTGGGCATGTTAAAGTTATGGGATAATTGAACTTATATATATATATATATAATATAAAGTTGGGTAAAATAAAGTTACCTACTCCCAAACAAACCAGCCCAATTTATAAATAGCATTGGGCTGAACCTAATTTTGCCTACCCAAGTTTTTCCAGTTCTCTAACCCAACCGAAGCAATCCATTTTTGGGTTATGGTAGGAGTTCGGATAGAACCCAACCCAATTTACACTTGTAGTTGGCAACTACGCCAAATTAGCAAGGAACCTTTTGATATGATATCGCTTCTCTTGTAGACTTCTTAACTCCTTAATATTTCTTGATGGTGGAATATTTTAAATGTCAATTCCTTGATATTTAACTATGAACCAAGGAATTTATTGATTTAACTCCAAATGCACATTTGAGTTGGTTCCTTTATAAATTTATCTTTCTTCACCATTGAAAGACAACTTGAAGATCTTCTTGTGTTGATTGTAGCCATTAGATCAAACCATCAAGTTGCCTAGGTAGTTCTCAACACACTTATGCAGTATATCACCGAAGGTGAGCTGCATTGCTCTTTGATAAATTGCTTTAGTATTCTTTATTCCAAATGACATAACTTCGCGATAAATGTTACCCATTGATATGTGAAAAATTGTGGAATCTGTGTCCTCTAGTTTCCTATGTAGTTAGTTATAGCTAGAGTATACATTCATAAATGAGAAGGTATTATAAAGTGATGTGTTATCGATGAATAATTTTATATGTGGTAATGAAAACTCATCCTTTGTACAAGCTTTATTCAAATCACGAAAGTCTACACAAACTTGGACCTACCCATTCATTTCTTAACATAGACGATGCTGAATATCCACTTAGAAAACTTGAGCCCCCATATGAATCTGGCTTCCAAAAGCTTATTGATTTCTTTGATGATTTATTTCATTAGGTTCAGTGTGAATTTTCTTGAAGTCTATTGGCTACTTTTTGGGAACATCATGCAAATATGTATAACAATATCTGGATTGAATATATGCATCCAAGGTATGTTCATGCAAAGATACCCTTGAATTTCCTGAGCAAACTCCTAAATTGTTGCTTTTCTTGATCACACAACACTTTGGCAATAAAAGTTGGTTGCTTATCCTCATTAGTGCCTAGGTTGAATTTCTCTATGAATTTATGCTTAGGATGATGATCATGATCAAAATCGTTAATCATGAAATTCTTAGGATGAATTTTACAAAGGTGAAGCTCAATTAGTTTATGGATGCATATAAAGCCTAATTGCTTAGTGACTTCATGATTGGTGGTCTGAAGCCATGAAAAATTTATTTTAGTAAAATCGACACCTAGATGAAACATGGGAAGAACTGTCGTCAGGCTTTAATGAGTGGATTTGAGGTAGAATTGCACCAATGTTGGTTGATTAAGTAAGCAGACCTAATCAAGAGATAGATAGTAGTGCTGGGAACCTTGCAATATCTTGACAGTCAACGGTCCAAATTACCAGTGAACATTTTCAAGATGAGAGTGAAGTATGTGAAAAAAATTTATAGCCATCAGATGTATAGATTTTGAGATTGAAGGGTGGAGATTGAAACCTAGTTAGATTACTGACTGATTAGCCGACAAATTGTGCTACTTTGGAAAAATCACAATATCTTAACATCTATTAATCCCAATGAACGAAAATTTCATAAGCATATTATTAACACGACCCGTGTCCTGTAGGAAAATTTCATGGCAATTGGAGTTATAGAGAGGGAGAAATTCTACGTTTAAGTGAGCTGATTGTCCTTCCACCTACGGTGGACACATGTTTGATCGAGACTGTTGAATTTTTAATTGGACAATCCAAATGGGATAAAACTTCGCCTAATGGTAGGGCACCATCCCGGAAATATTTCTACAAAATTTCACATGAAAATTCATTATAGATGTTGGGATATCATAAGATCTTTATAGCTGAAAATTTGACAATCAATTATTTTGATGAATTGGTGCGATCATGAATTAAGGGTACCAAAATTCAATTGATTAGCAACCCATATAGTACCATTGGGTAATTAGGTGCCTAATTGACATTGTGGATGGAGTAGATTGTCAAAAGTTATACAGGTGGGCTGGTGGCAATTGGATAGCGCGGGCTATGCAGGTGGGCATGTGCATAATCCTTGCATAGTCGGTTAGTCATGATATGGTGCTAGATGAAAATACTTCTCTAACATGTGCCTAAATTGTATCATGCATTTCACTTCACAGAAGAAAACTATCAAACTTAAGCTGCACCAAAATCAGAAATTCCAAGGCAATTTTCATGATATTTGAAGAACCTTACAAAATGTAACTGAAAGGAGCATGAACATGGTTAAAAATCCCCATCCAAGTTATACAGACACTGCTCCATGTCATGTGCTTAATGCAATTGCAACACGCCCAAAACACAGGTCACTAGGTCAAAGGGACTTGACAATGACATTACAAAAATGCAAAGACAGGAGATCGTAAACACATTCCTTTTCACCATAGATTTTCTAGAAAAATACATGAAATGCAATTTACAGAGAGAAAAATATTGGACCCCAAACACAAGGATTGCCCTCAGTAAATCAATGTGTTAAATGAACAGAAAAACCAGAATAGCATACAAGGGGTGGAAGCACTAAGACTATTTTGGAGATGGCATTCCAAAGAGGTGTTGGCAACAGATACCATTCTTCAACTGAACCTTCAGAATTATCAATCAGTGCCTGCAAAACGTGACATCAATGATAATCCTGCTGTTTATCTGCTAAAAGCTCACACTGCACAACTAGCTCCAACTGCAGACCAGGCTCTATGACTTAGGCATTCCAAAGGTTGCACTACAAGCCCATGCAGTTTTAAAAATGGAGCGGCTTCCATTAAAAAATAGAGCCATTCAGCAATATGCACTTTCAAACTTAATCTATACTAGCTTCCTCTGGATACCCTGCTATTGCAAGTTGATTGCAACTGCCATCAGCACAAACATCTTCAGCAGCTTTGGCGTCGCTCAGCCCTTCGATGGGGTAAGAAGGATTCTTTGGAATGCCACATTCCATACAGCTACATGCTTCAATCCCCTCGGAAAAAACTGGTGGGTTTAGATTTAGACCTAAGCCCTGTAATGGAATATATAAAACACAGCAACTAATCAGATGATCATGGGAGCTGATAAATCTTCTAAAAATAGTTTAAGCATGCATGAAATAATTGTCCAACTCATTAGCCTCTAGTAATGGTTTATTGCAGGAGAAGAAGAAAGGGCTGTTTCCAAGCAAAGTGTAGCCGTGAATACGCAAGCAGCAAGACAAGAAAAGAAATGAACATTAAGAACAGACTTGAAGACCTACCATTTAACTGCAGATATGCTCCATAATATATAGTAGTGAGATGGCGTAAGGGACTTCAGATAATTAGTCGGGATATGCCTTTGATAATGATTAAGCAAACAAGACCCATCTATGCATGCATGCGCCCTACACGTATAACAAAGCGAGGGAACTTTTGATTATAGAGATGGCATCTTAGGATTATATGACTTCTAAGGCTTTGCGGATTCCACCAAAAGCTGCATATGTTTTTTGGCATGCACTGTAATGTTGAAAATTGCATGCCTCATCCATCCTGAAAATGATGTGGATTCCTCAGAATCAAGACAATCTGCATCAGAGTTGCATGGGCCATTACATATAGCACATATCACAACCCGTCCTCGTCCCCCATCTTTCAGAGCGGCCTAGCATCGCGAAGATTACTCTGGCCCATCCCACAGCCTAATCCCCAGTGATGCGACCCACTACTCAGGTATTGTCCTAGTTCCGACATTCCAAACCTTTTTTGTGTCTGGAAATAACCACTCTTGAGCCCGCGACCTAAGGATTTGTTGATTTTATCAACCATAACTTTCACCAATTGAGCTGATAAAACCAACAAATCATAAGGTCGTGAGTTCGAGCGCAGTTATCGGCAGACACAAAAAAGGCTTGGAACGTCAGACCTACGACAATACTTGAGTACTGAGTCGCGTTTCCAGGGGTTAGCTGTGGGATGGGCCAGAGTAATCCTCACGATGCTAGGCCACCGTGAAAGATGGGGGACGAGGATGGGTCATGACAGCGCATGACCTTGAGATTCGTCTTGCACAATGACCAATGCATGGTAGAAGTACGTACAAAGGAAGAGAATACAGTAAAGCTAGTAGAAAAGGATGTTGTCAAGGTAAAAATGACGTTTGTAAGTGCACTTATTGTAGGTGAGAGAATCACAACAAAATACCAGCTATAATATGCATGCAAAGCCTTGGGAGAGTAAAAAACAAGCCATATATTCATTTGAAATTTAGGATATCACTCAAAGACCTGATGGGAGTACTGCAATGGATGCTTCAAGTTCTTCTGCCACTGAATCTATCACACTTTCTAGAGAGTATGATGACTTAGCAAACTCAACAAATACCCTCTTCTAATGTAGCCACATTTTCTTATCCAGGAAACATGACTCGTTTACTTTAATCTACTAGTAGCTCTTTGGTAATTGATTCAGAAGCTTCAACTCATATGACTAGTAAATCTTAGGCCATTTCTTTTTTAGATACTCTGTGGCCTAAATCATCAGTCACCATTGTGGATAGTAGTACACGTTCTATCATAGGTAGTGGAATTGTATCTCCTACATCATCTCTTTGGCTGTCCTCTGTTCACTATATTCCTAAATTTACCTTCAATTTATTGTTAGTCAATTAACTAAATCTTAGATTAGTGTCACATTCCTTCCTTTTCATTGTGTTTTTCAAGACTTGGGGACAAGACAATTGGTGGAGATGATGAGAAGGGAGGCCCTTGTTATCTTTAGACACAAACTGAAGGTTTGGCTCTAAAGGCTAAAGCCTCCCCTACTAAATGGCATTATCATTTGGGCCACCTATCAATAAAGTCATTGAAGCATTTAGTTCCTGGTCTCAAATCAAAGTCCATGTTAGAATATGAATCATTGGAGTCAGGAAGCATCATTGAGTGTCTATTGGTCCTAAGGTTACTAAACATTGATCGCATCCTTTTGAGTTGGTTCACACTAACATTCGAGTAACTGGTACTGCTAGACAACAAAGTTTGTTAGGCTTTTCTAATTTTGCTTTATTTATTGACGACTGGGGAGGCAACTCGGGTTGGTTTGAATCGGATTACGGTGAACCCAATCCTAATCCAAATTGAAAAATCCCTACCCAAACCAAACTATAACCCATTTATTAAAACCTCAACCCAAACCAAACCATTTTTGTAAAATCCAAATTAAAACCTGGTTGAAACGGATTAACAATTCGTATTAATAACTCGCGTTGGACAATTCAGATAGGCAATTCTCATAAATATATTATGTCATTAAAATTTTATGAATGCTATTATATTGAATATATTTATTGTGTGAATAATTAACTAACAAGCATGAAATAAGCGACTAGCAACTAACAAAAATATGCATGAACAAACAATTATAGATGAAGAAAATTGACTACCATTATTTTAAAAAATCATGGCATATTTCTTCAATAAAGAAGATACCCATTCATTCGTCAATCTGCATCTATGATTATAAGATAACAATTTTCGATCTTGAACCAACATAAACACTATAAAATTACCATGTGTAAAAAAAATTACAATGAAAAAGATTTGTAATAGAAAATTGAACCTCCATATGAAAGGCAACATTATAAAACCAAACTACTAGCATGTTAAAATTTAAATTCAATAGTTGGAGAGCAATTAGCCTATTCCAATCTAAGCATTTAAAATTATATTAACGTAAATAACTATATATGTCCATGAAAGCTATTAATTCATAAAAAATAAGAAGAAAAAGATAAAGCAACCAATTTAGCAAGCATTGATTGTCCATATGAAATTGTCAAAAACCATCCAAAAACTTGATATAAACCAACATTGGAGACAATGTAAATCTAAATTATCACACATTTTAAATAAAACTATAAAATCTCTTAAATTCTTTAAAGTTCATATAAAAGTTATGCATGTGCCAAATAAATTTTATTCTTCCTCATTCTTTCCATCTTCTTCCTGTAAAGAATGCAAAAAAGTTTGTAGTGAGTATATAACAATGTAACAGATAAATTTATATTTAATATAATATCTTTATTTCTTTAATTACCTAAAAAATCTCATCATGCCAAGGAAGAGGAATGTGCATCACTAGATCCATTATCATAGTGAGTAAAACCTTTAAAAAAATTAATAGAAATTATTTAATATAAAAAATAACAAAAACATGTTATATTAATTTTATTATAGAGGTTAAAATTTTAAATAAATAAAAAATTTACTTGATTCTGTTTCTTCAAGTTCCTTAGTATTTTTCCTCAATTCCAACTGGTATTGGTGATGTTCTTAATCAATCTTGAGTACAAATAGAAGCCCTTCAATCTGATAAATATTCACCAAGTACGTATTAGAGGTGAAATAAAAAGTTCGAGATAATTGATTGGTAAATTCATTAAAGTTTTTCAAGAACTTGCATAGAACTTTTGCATTCTCCCAATCACTTTCAGTTGGAGGGCTTTTTATGATGAAATTGGGATCTTTATCCTCTAAAAGGTCATTTGTTGCTTGAAATTTGATACCATCCAACATGAAATAAGTAGAATTTCACCTGGTAGACTGTGACACCTTGAAATTTTGAGGTAAGAGTAAATTTGTTTCTTTAATTTGGGAATGAATGGTATAAGTGTGTACATTGAAAGTTTGAAGAAATTGTATATATAACTTGATATAGCCATAAAGGATATCACTCCTATTTAATTGATGGAATTAGTTATGCGTTTCAATGCTATAACGATGTAGGAAAATAGTGGCAAAGAATATGAAACAAAAAGGAAAGGAGAATAAAGAAGAAAAAGGAGAGAAAAACAAGAAGGGAGAGAGGGCAAAGGGTCGGGCACCGCGACGCCGATTCATGAAGCAGCGGTGGTAAGGTGTCCAACAATTTGGGCGCCGAGGTGCCGGTTCGCGGTGGTGCGGTGGAGCACCGAAAATCCGACTTTTTAAAAGTGCTCTACTAGCCCTCTTTTGTCCCATTCTCATTTCCCAACCCTCCCATGCGTCCCAGACCTTTGGGGTTTCCAAATCCTTGGCGGAATTCAGCGAATTTCAACAAGAAAGATGTTGATTGAGTGGATTACAGCTATCCAAAGCAGAGAAAACAATAAATTCCAATTGTTGGAGCGGTAGAGAAAGGAAGAAAATTTGAAAAACTTCCCAAAATGGAGTTTTTGCCGGAATTGGGGGAAGAAAAATAGGAGGTGAGTGATTTCCTTTACTAATTAGTAATTTCTACTCATTAATTTTCAGGAATACAACTGGTAAAATGGGTTCTGTAAAGACCTAAGGTTTTAGAATGTTGAAAAATGAAGGAATGGAATTCTGGAATATGATATCGTTGTAAGTAATGTTAAGGATGGTATTAATTACGTTAAAACATGATTTGGTATAGTTAGAAAGGAAATCCATTTACTATACTTTGGTGGAATTGAGTAAATTAAAATATGCACTCTAACTGATTGATAAAATGACGCTAAGAAGAGTGTGGTGCAACTAAACATTGTTATTATGCCTTTGATTATCCCTTAATTGGGTTTTAAACCTAGCAGTCGGATAAACCCTAGAAAAGGCTATTTTATGACCTTGAGTTAGGAATGGAGTTGGTGATATATTATAGCCTTTCACTGCATATAGATACTAACGAGAAATACAATATGTGTATAGGATTTGGAGATCATTGAATTGAACTTGGAATTCCGAAGTTTAAGGCTAAAGAGGGTGAAATTGTCCGTATAAAGGTAAGCAAGTTTCATTTCCTTTTGTATTTAAAGTTGAATTTTCATGAAAATGTATCTGGGCATCACATTTAATTGCTGTTGAGATTTGCTGCATAATGATTTGAACAATTAACATGTTTGTGGGTTTTCTTGTGACTATTTTGTATATGGGTGCATGGTATGATTTGATATATCACCGTATGGGACTGCACCATGAATTGCATCATGAATCATGAGCATTGCATTTGGGTGAGTTAATATGAGCCCAATGGGAAAATTTTAGTTTCCTTAGATGATTTGGAAGCATTGATAGAGAAAAGGAAGATATTACTTGAAAGGCATGAGTGACTAGAAGGCACGTGTATGATGATAGTACCTGTGAGGTACGGAAACGCCGGAATGGCTATGCTTTGGCGCTTGTTAGAGTGGATGCACCTTGATAGCGTGATGGCCTGGATGGCCTGGACATGTGACGGCTTGGATGCTTGGATAGCCGAATATGGTGTGACACCTGTTGGGTGGGGTGGCCTATATAGCCAGATATGGATATACCTATTGGCATGGTGGCCTGTATGGCCAGATATGGATACGCCTATTGGCGTGGTGGCCTGTATTGCCGGATATGGATATGCTTATTGACATGGTGGCCAAATATGGATACGATTGTTAGCGTGGTGGCCTGCATGGCCGGATTTGGATACACCCGTTGGCGTGGTGGCCTAAATGGCCTAATATGGATCCGCCTATGCATATATGATCAATGCGTTGTCACCAAATGCATTATGTCTTTGAGTTATATATATGACATTGTTCATGATTTTAAGTGGCATATTCTTTGATTCCTGTTTCATCACTTTACCCGTTTACTGAGTTACCCACTCACCCTATTTTATTTATAGTTTCTAGTAGACAAGTCGGAAGTCAGACCCCAACATAGGGTTGGAGCACATGATCGGGATAGGCTGTGACCCTATATCCATTTAGTGATCATAATTATAGAAGTTTATCTTTTTAGATATTGCAATGATGTATAAAAAATTATAAATTTATTAATCTAGACAAGTTCTATATATTGGTATAAATCATGTGTGTGTACATTTTTTCTAGTATGTCACTATGGCCGAGTGAATGTATACCTTTCGTAATAGCTACCATCATAATGCGACTTCCGGTTCTGGGCAAAGTTTGGGTGTAGGTTGTCATATTTGGTGTGGATTTGAAGATATCATTTACACGATAATTGGTTATACAAGTTTTAAGATGGACAGTTCAAGAAAGACTCTGTTAGAGGTTCCTCGTGATACTATTATAAAGTAGCGCCTCAGAAGCGGGGCGTTACATAGACACGTCCAAAAACAATGGAGCTATTGCATATAATATTTACTCAACTGCGCATTTTTCTAAAAGTTGTTGTCTACCAACAGAACTTACCTATATCACAGTGTTTTGAATTCATGAAACTAACTCCTTTGTTTCATCAATTTCATCTCTCACAATTAAACTTAAGATATGTGTAGTACATGCGAATATTCACTATTCAACAACAAATTACTATTTTCCCCATCCTCCTTAAGCTACGCAAAACAACATCATTAGCGCTAGTATTATCCGTGGTTACAATGCAAACATGTATTAATCCCCAATCCATCAAAGATCAATCAATTGTTTAAGTAATTACTTCACCAATGTATGGTGATGGAAGTATGCAATAGTTGATATTTTTTTATTTAACTTCCATTTCATATCAATATAATGAGCAGTAATACACATGTACCCATCGTTTTGTATGGAACTCCACAAATTAGTAGTTAAGCATACACTCCTTCTTCATAAATTTCAGCAGTCTTTGGCAACAGTTGTTCTTGAAACCATCTTAAATAATAGCTCTAGTCTTTACAAAGGTCTTGAAAGCGCTCATGCTCAACAATCTTAGATGACATTTCATCAATAATAATCATTTGAGCAAGTATTTTCAATATTTTTCTTCATCAAATTCTAGTTGGAAACAACACAGCTATCATTGCCTTGATTTTCAGTTGTAGAGAAAATCAACAATTGTCGTTGTTTGTCAGCACATTGAGGAAAAGAAGACATCTGTCTAAATGCTTTTTAAGTGAACTAGTGCCCATAGTACTAACACATGAAAACTCTTTGCAGTAATTACATTTGCATGCTTACATCACCACACACTGGTGGAGTGATTGCTCAGACAATTAATCAATCTTTGACAGAGAGGAGATTGACACATGTTTGTATCATAACTATGGATAATGCTAGTGCCAATAATGTTGTTTTATGAAGCTTAAGAAGAAAGTTAGGGAAAAAGAGTAATTTGTTGTTGAATGGTGAATATTGGCATGTTTGATGCATTGTATGTCTTGAATTTAATTATGAGAGATGGAATTGATGAAGTAAAGGAGTTGGTTTTATGAATTCGAAACATTATAAGATATATGAGTTCTCCTAGTTGGCAACAACTTTTAAAAAAATGTGCAAGGGAAATAAATATTATATGCAACAGCTCTTTGTGTTTGGATGTGTCCATTGGGAGGAATTCCGCATATTTCATATTAGATGATGCTATCCAATTTCATGCAACAATTAACCTTTTAGAGGATAAAGATTCCAATTTCATTAAAGAAAGCCCCCCGACTGAAAGTTTATTGGGAGAATGCAAAAGTTTTATGCAAGTGCTTGAAAAACTTTCATGAATTAACAATCAATTATCTGGATCTTTGTATATCACCTCTAACATGTACTTGGTAAATATTTACAAGATTGCAAGGCTTTTATTTAATGACTCAAAATCGGCAAATTCTTGCTTAAGAAATATGTCTTCAAGAATGAAAGAGAAATTTGACAAATATTTGGGGAATTTTGATAACATCAACATGCTTTTGGTCATTGCAGTTATTCTAGATCCACAAATCAAGTGTTTATTTCAAATTTATTCTTTCGAAAAAGTATGAAAAATGAACAGATGATTGAAATAATTTAGAGTATCAAAGATGCCTTGGTTAATCTTTTCAAGTTTTATGAGACGTGTTGTTCCTCAACTAATATAAAGAATGTTAAAGGTATGAATGCTTCTATGAATGATGTTAAATGTATTGACGAGGATGAGTATTGCAAGTAGGTACATAATGAGCAATATGTAGAGGTGAAGCAAGAAGTTGACCAATATTTGGGGGAAAGTATGGTGATTGGCAGCCAACAGTTTGATATTTTGGCATGATGGTCAATGACCAAACATAAAGTATTATCTCACATGACACGAGATATTTTAGCTACACCTATTTCTATTATGGCATCAGAGTCAGCATTTAATATGGGTGGTCATATTTTGGATCAGTTTTGAAGTTCCTTAACCCCACGGCTTGTTGAGAGCTTGATTTGTAGTTTTGTACTCAAGATTGGTTAAGAACATCACCAATGCAGGTTAGAATTAAGGAGACTACTAAAAAACTTGAAGAAACTGAATTAGGTAGATTTTTTATTAATTCAAAATTTTAACTTCTTTAATAAAATCAATATAACATGTTTTTGATATTTTTTATACTAAATAATTTCTATTAATTCTTCTAAAGGTATTGATAGATTCTAAAGGATATATCAATGCACATTCCCCTTGGTATAATGGAATTTTGAGGGAATTAAACAAAGACAAACATAATATATTTAACTTAAATTTATCTTTTACATTATTATATACTTACAAGAAGCTTTTTTGCATTCTTTACAGGAAGAAAATGGAAAGAATGAGGAAGAATGAAATTTATTTGCAATGTGCATAATTTTTATATGAACTTTAAAGAATTCAAGACATTTTATATTTTTATTTAAAATGTGTGATAATTTAGATTTACATTGTCTCCAATGTTGGTTTATATCAAGTTTTTGGATGGTTGTTGATGATTTCATATGGACAATCAATGCTTGCTAAATTGGTTGCTTTATCTTTTTCTTCTTTTTTTTTATGAATTAATAGCTTTCATGGACATATATAGTTATTTAAGTTAAGGTAAATTTAAATGCTTAGGTTGGAATAGGCTAATTGCCCTCCAACTATTGAATTTTAATTTTAACTTGCTAGCAGTTTGGTTTTATAATGTTGGCTTTCATATGGAGGTTCAATTTTCTATTACAAATCTTTTTCATTGTAATTTCTTTTACACATGGTAATTTTATAGTGGGTATAGTGGTTCAAGATCAAAAATTGTTATCTTATAATCATAGATGCAGATTGACCAATAATTGGGTAGTTGATTTATTGAAGAAATATGCTAAGATTTTAAAGCAAAGGTATTCCATTTTCTTCATCTATAATTGTTTTGTTCATATACATTTTTGTTAGTTACAAGCTAGTCGCTTATTTCATGCTTATTAGTTAATTATTTACACAATAAATATATCCAATATAATGGCATGCATAATTTTTTTAAATGACATAATATATATTTATGAGAATTGTCTATCCAAATTGTCAACCCAAAATATTAATCCGAATTATTGACCTGTTTTCAACCCAATTTTAATTTGGATTTCACAAATTCGTTTGGTTTGGGTTGAGGTTTTAAAAAATGAGTTATTGTTTAGTTTGGGTAGGGATTTTTCTATTTACATTAGAATTGGGTTGCCCTTAACCTAATCTGAATTGACCCAAGTTGCACCCCTATAAACATAGGGCTTTTTACATGCATGTCCTATACTTTTGATGATATTGCACCTATAACCACATAAGTATGCCTCTTGTAATTGTACTCTTGAACTTTTACAAGTTATTCAAATATACACCCAACATCACTATCCATCAGTAACCATTTTCTTCAATACTAAAAACTATAAAAATATTTTTAAAATAATAAATATAACCTCTAAAATGAGTATTCAAAAAAGTTTCATTTCCATTTTTCCACCCACTATTGTCCCTTCTCAACAAGTTCTCAACCCCAAAAAAATGTCTTTTTTCGTAAATATAGTTAGATAGATTCATGGAATAGATAAAATTAACAACAAACAAAGAACTGAACAGTCTTCCAGCTACTATACTTTCAGTCATCATTTCTTTGCATATATATCAACATAACACCTAGATTTCAGGATGAGGAAATGCTCCACAGATATGCTACATATCATGCAAGTGACAAGTTGCCATCTGTCATGCTTTTTGGTTTTCCTCTTGAAGATATGGGTTTTTAGAATTAATGTTCACATAATTGGAAAGTCAAGCATTTAGAAGAAGTGAAAATCTGCTTTACATCTGTAGCCTTGTCAAACAATTGTAATATGATTGCAAGAGGTGCTCTTTTTAAGGCAGTGATACAACGGCAGTTCAAATTTTAAAAAGCAGTTACAAAATGGTGTAAGAACTATGAGTCGTGGTCTCCACTTTCGGCTGTAGATGACTCCACCGATTGCTAAAACCAAGAGGAGTTGTCTACAGTCAACACCCCAAGGTGGAAATGACTCATGTAGTCTTGTCCTCTTCTCCTCTTCAAGGTGGAGTTGACTCCGTGTCCAAAATGCAGTTTGATAGCCTTGACAAATTTGACTTTCCTAGTTTGACCTTTCATACACACCTCTAGAGTGACAATTTGATGATGGAACCTTGAAACTGTCCTTGGTCAATTTAATCCTTGGAATAGCTACATTTTTTCTTCTATGAAAAGATATATTAATCTATGAAAATACATGGAAGAGCTAGATTTGTAATGGGGTGGGAAATCCACAGGTGGTTTCATCAAAATCATCCACCTGTTATAATAAAATCATCAAACAAGTATAACCGAGGGGAGGTTGGGGGGTGGGGGGGTTGAAAGGGAGAAAAAGACACCGTAAGAGAGGGGAGAATATAGTTTATCTTATCTTGTTGTTGGACGGTTGAGATGTTAAGAGAAGAGGAAGAAGGGCATTGCAGGGAAATTTCAGCAGTCCTAGGTGCAGGTGGGGAGAGGTTTTGATTTCACATGAACAGAGAAAATGGATTTTGGAGGCTATTTTGGTCAATGAAAAGGAAAGATAATTTGGTTTGTACAATAAACCGTCGATTGCTAATGGGCAGTGGCATCAGGGTTATGCCTAAATAACTTAAAAAAAACATTTAGGAGTACATTTGCAAGAGGCATACTTATGCGATAACAGGTGCAATATCATCAGAAGTAGAGGTTATGTATACAAAAAGCCCTTATACTTAGTTTTCAAGTTACCATTAGGATTATGCATTAACTAATAAATAACTACATTTACCATGTGTTGCTTCAATCAAGTTATGCACTCAATTAACTTGCTTTCACCAATTTCATACTTGAAATTTTGCCTACTTTTCCTGATTCTAGTGTCATATGTCCATCAAATATCTCTATTTTATTCATTAATACCATCCTTTATCGAGAGTCATTTCACTTCACACTATGTAAGTGTAACTGCAAATTTGAGAATTGTCAAGTATAATATTGAGTTTGAGTTTGTAAGAAATTTTCATTTATGAACAAAATAAACAAATATACATGCATGTATTTATATCAGCTCACACACATTAAAACAACTAAACATTATTTTTTGACTTTTTAAAATTCTAAAAATTAAATTTAAATATAAAAATTACGAAATTAAAATAGTAATCAGTAAAATTTTCATATCAAACCGAATATGCTATAAGTAAATTAATCCTAATCATTAACATGATAATTTGAAGATTTTACAAATCAGAAAAATAAAAACATTTCTAAACACTTTATATCATAAAATGTATTCCCATAAGTAATCAAGCATATTATATAAATAATACATAAATTTGTAACATATATATGAAAAAATGCATTTTTGAATTATTGTAAATCTGAAATTTCGAAATTATATAAAAATTATAAAGCACATTTTCAAAATTATTAAGCATATTGAAGATCCTTTTAAATCATCTAACATGTCTATGAAATAAAAAAAATCTCATATGCAAATTTTTTTATAAAAAGTAAGAACAAAAAAATAAAATCAAACTCGAATCGACTAGATCTGGGAAGACTTGAGTTTCTCATAGCAAGACCAAACTATACATGCATTTTGAAGTAAATTGAATATGTAAAACATGACATTTTTCAAGATTTGCACGAAGTCCCAACACAACTATAAACTGCAGATTTGGCATCAAATATATACTTTAAATCCTGTTTGAATCCTTACTATAGTTGAAAATGGCTTCTCTTCCCTCTACTCATCTCAAATCTTAAAAGAGAAGAGGGACTCTTTAATTTAAATCCCTAATTTCTCTTTTCCCAAAAGTCAAATGAATATTTGAAAATCGCCTTAAATAAAAAAAAAAATGTTTTGATTTGCTTAAACTACTCAAAATGGAGTTGAAGATGAATTGGAAGGGATGAAAATGCTGCTCGAAGTTAAAAAATGAGATTCTTTTCCCCAAACAACTGTCATTTATTGCATGAAGGGACACTCGCCAATACGAAGCAGTACAATTGGGTTTATTTAGCCTATATAAGGCCATATCGACCAATATGGCCCATTCTTTTCCAGCCTAGCTAATACACCCCCATATCATGCACAAGCTCCTACTATTACAAATATTTATTGGCCGTATTGTATCAAATATTTGAAACCATGAAATATATAATTAATTTGACTATTCTATTTGATTCTTGTGTTCAAAGAATGTTCTTGAATATGTCAAGGGTTCTTCAGTATCATTTTGTGCATCTAATGTGTTTTTCTTGAAACTTCTTGCTCATATACACCACAGCAAAATAGGGTGGCTAAACGAAAAAATAGGCATTTCATGGAAGTGGCTGAAACCATGATAATTCATTTGTTCCTAACGTTTGTTAGGTTGATGCAATTTTAACTGCTTGTTATTTGATAAACCGTTAGTCATCATCTGTTTTGAATGATTAGATTCCTTAGTTATCTATACAGATCATCCATTGTTTCATATTCTTTCCAAATTTTTTGAAATGCATTTGCTTTGTACAGGTTTTTAGCTGTTAAGTGAGTGTTTGTTGGGAACTCTCACACTAGAAAAGATAACAAGTGTTGGAATGATAATTCTCAACAATATGTAGTGCGTGATGATATCTTTGTTTGCATCTGAGGACTGAGGGCGAAGGCTGAATTTTGATAGTTCCCTAGCGTCTCTCAATTACCTTTGCCTATTGTACCAGAATCTAGCTTTGTCCATGTTCTACTGTCAAAACCATTTCAAGTGAATGTTTGGAGAAATCAACATGATAAAGGCCATCCTTTTTCGGCACCTTGTCCACGATCTTCAAGTCTGGTGATCCAACCTAATCAAACTAAACTGCTCCCTTCTTCTCAAAAAGCATATGATCTTGATAATCTTCCAATAGCACTGCATCAAGATATACGTTCTTGTACCTAACAAATCATTCATCATGTTCTTTCCTTTTCTTAATCATCACCTACTAATTGATCATTTGTGAGCACTTCATCTTCTACTATCCTACCTTGTACTTATGTTGAAGGATCATCTATTCTTGATAGGAAGCGTGCAATGGATAAGGAGATTGATACCCTACATAGGAACTACATTGGGATTTCACTTAGTCACCTCCTAGTAAGAGAGTCGTTGTGATGAAAAACGTAATATGAACAATAAAGGCTACTTTGCAAAATTTAGGGATTTTTTATTATTGCATATTTTAGGAAAGTTTTATTGGGATTTTAGATATTTAATTATTTTATTTGGGATTGATTTTGATTAGTTAGAGCATTGCTTTTACTTAGGGTTTAAGTAATTTGCATTCTTTTAGCATTGGAATTGCTTAGGGCTTTATTATCTCTATAAACAGGGAGACATGTTTCATCATAAAACAAAATTCTTATTGATTAATTGCAAAGTACATACAACTTCTCCCAAAATCTCTTTGTTATTCTTCACCTTCTCCCTCAAATCTCTAATTCTTGTATTCTTCTCCCCTTTTCTTCCCTCTCATCCCCCTTGAGAGGATCCTTCCTCTTTCTTCTAAATTCTCCTCTTATGCTGCATCAATTTGGTATCATAGACAAACAATACAATCAGTTCTCCATCTCCAGTTTTCAAGTCTCCCATTCCTCACGACGGCCCTCATCTGCCATTACGTTACACTTAACATAGGCTGATTTGAAACAGTGGCCCACTCAATGCAGAGATCAGTTGCTGCAAAAGTGATTCACATCTCATTAGCGCAAGTTACGGTGCTATCTGCTTCCAAATCAAATAGCAGCATCTTCCCATAGATTATGTGTACAGGAAATTTAGGATCCAAGTTTTGAACCCTATTTAGTCATCTCTGCTCCTTACACAAACAGATCAAGAGGCTGCAATCATCATCCAACAACTCTGCCTAAGCCATGCAGCACCAACAACAAACCGTGGTGGGTTTTGAACCCACCCTATTACTGCTGCAGGAAGAAGAAGACTCCATCTTCTGGTTTTTGGGTTTTACAGTTTTACTAGGAAAACTTCAAACAGGTCCCACAAATACTTCTGTTTGAAACTAAATCCAAAGGGACTTTACAGCCAAGCCCCTTCATCTTCTGGAATTCCCAAACAGGCTTGGTAATTAAGAGTTTTTACAAGTGAGAACCTCGTGTTTCTGACATTTCAAAAGCACCTTGAGTTTTAACTATTACAGGACTGTCTCTAGTTTCTAAAAATTGCAGAAAGATCCCAAATTTCTGAAATTATAGAAAGGTCCAGATTTGAAAAAAAAAAAGTCCCAAATTTTCTGAAATAAAAAACCCTTTTTTAAAAAAATAAAAAACAGAAATACCCATTTTCGAAAAAAAAAACTCAACAAGCATCTTTGCATCTCATTATACCTCATCATATCTTTTCTTTTTGAACATCATGACCACACATGTTGAATTAGCCTTACAAGTTGAACACTTGACCAAACAACATGAAGGCTTGTCCCAAGATCAAGAAGACATGAGAAAATCGCTGTCCAAAATCCAAGAAGAGCTGGGAGAATCTCTTGAAAATAAAATTACAAATTCAATAAAGGATGTCATTGCCATATTTACCCAACAATTAATCAAAGGATTGATGCATTGGAAAGACATTTAGGGAAAGATCAAAACAGTGACTTCCAACAACAGTGTGGGACAAATTTCATCTAATAAGTTCACCCACAGTCCCATAAGTTATACTGTGTTTCTCTTGACCTCTCTTACACCCACAAATAATCAATTGCTTATCTTTGAATCTAAAAAGTCGGTTGTTTAGAATTCTTTACTAGATGATTCATCTTGAGAAAAAGAAAAGAAAAAGCCTGGATGTGAGAATCCAGATAGCTTTATCATTGTGAATGAAGAAGTTCATCTCTCAGATGTTACCAGTGAGATTGAAGAAAGCATATATATTGCAAGAGCCATAGATGAAGTTACTGGTAAGGTGATTAAATTGTCTGCCAGTAAGATTGAAGAAAGCAAATATATTGCAAGAGCCATAGATGAAGTTACTGGTAAGGTGATTAAGTTGTCTGGAGTTGTGAAGATTATTGTTGTGACATCAAAGGAAAAGTCAAGGTTGATTGATTCATCATTCAAATCCAAGAAATTTGCATTTCAAGGGAATAGAGACTTCAAGACTACAAAACAGGAAGCATCGAAGGAAGCTAAAAAGATGTTATGTACTACAATGTTTTTCTATAAACCCCTTGGTTTTTCGTCATGGAGGAATTACTTCATTGGTTCATGCCAAGGTGAAAGAAGACAAGATACAAAATTGGAGTATGGTAAACTTCAACATCAAAACTTCTTTCAAGCTGGAGAGAATGATGAAGAATGTAATATGAACAAAAAGGGCTACTTTGTAGATTTTAGGATTTTTTTTATTATTGCATATTTTAGGAAAGTTTTATTAGGATTTTAGATATTTAATTATTATTTGGAATTGGTTTAGATTAGTTAGAGCATTGCTTTTACTTAGAGTTTAAGTAATCTGCATCCCTTTAGGATTGGAATTGTGCAGGGCTTTTATTATCTCTATAAACAGGGAGACATGTTTCGTTGTAAAACACAACTCTTATTGATTAATTGCAAAGTGCATACAAGTTCTCCCATAATCTCTCTATTATTCTTCTTCTCTCTCAAATCTCTAATTCTTCTATTCTTCTCCCCTTTTCTCCCTTTTCATCCCCCCTTGAGAGGATCTTTCCTCTTTCTTCTAAATTCTCCTCCCTCTTATCCTAGATCAAGTTGGCCACAGAAGAGTTTACATAGTCAAGTACCAACCAGATGGAAGTGCTGAGAGGTTTAAGGCATTTCCAGTGGCTAAAGGGAGGTAGATTATTTTGACACTTTTTCCCCAGTTGCTTGGTTACACTCTGTCAGAATTCTTTATCTGTTGTTATTACAGATTAATCATTATATCAATTGGATATTAAAAAAATGCACGAAGACATGTACATAGAGCAATCTCCAAGGTATATTGATCAAGGAGAAACATGAGGTTTGCAGGTTGAAAAAGGCCATTTATGGTTTAACGCATGGTTTGATAAGTTTAATAAGGTAATTTTTAAATTTGGAATGAAGGAAACTGTTGTTGATTGCTTAGTGTTTGCACATCATAATAAGAATGGATATATCGTTCTAGTTGTATATGTTGAAAATATTCTGATCACAGGTAGTGGCGAGAAAGGAAATGCTCAACTCAGGAAGTATCTCAGCAAACACTTTTATACAAAAAGGCCTTGGTAAGCCTTAGTATTTCTTGGGCATTAGGAAGCTTGTTTGTTTTGACTGACCAGACAAAGCTTTTGTAGTTAGAGCAATCAGCCAGTTTATGCAGAACCCAAGAAAAAAATATTGGAAATTTGTTTGCCGTAGTGTGAGATATATCAAAAAAAGCTCCAAAAAAATAGGATTATGTTTCAGAAGATCAAAGTCTTTTGATATAATTTATTTTTCTGATGCTGATTCATTCGGAGATCATAAGAAACGAAAATTTATTTCAGGTTATTGCACTTTTCTTGGAGGTAATTTGGTTGAATGTTGTACTGTTGTAGCCAAATCAATTATTGAAATAGAGTACAAAGTTATGCCTCATACAGTATTGAAATGATGTGGGTAAAATTTATTTTGCAGAAAATATAGGGATAATGAAAATGTTTGTGACAATCAAACATCTAATGTACATTGCCAATAATCCTATTTTTCATAAAAGAACAAAGCACATAGAAGTAGGTCGTTACTTCATCAAAGACTTGGTGAAGAGAAAAAAAAAATATTCTTGTGTATGCTAAGTCCGGTTATCAAATAGGATATTTATTTGCTAAAGCATTATGTCAGGGACTCAAAACTTTGTACCAAGCAAGGCATGATTGATATCATACTCTAGGTTGAGGGAGAGAGTGATAAGTTGTATTTAGTTCTAAAATTGGGGTCATTGTGTAATATTTTGCAAACAGATTATCAAATAAAAGGAGTGATGCTCTCTCTCTCTCTCTCTCTCTCTCTCTCTGTTTCTGCACATTTTTCTCCTCTATTATCTAAAATATTAACACAAATCAAGAAGATTTCTCATCTAAAATCTTGCAAGATAGCATCTGGAGCTGCATGCATTAAGGATTGATCTGATCAGATGGATCAAGATATTAAGTGAGAGAATTCAAGAATGGTAAGGAACTCACTGCTAATGCCTCTTTCAACTGATTGACCTCTACGGATCTTGATTCTGCTAAATGCTGTGCTTTGCGTAAGTGGTTGATAGCCACAATATTTTTCCTTTGTTCTTTGTGTACCTGGTACAAAGGAGGAGAGACGATTTAACATTTAAAATGAGGAAGCTCTTAAAACTTAATGTAACATATAAAAATAAATCAATCCACACCAGTGATTCCAATTCGGAAATTCTCTGAAGAGAAGCTTGTTCGATGCAAGCACGCCGCTTGCATTCCTGTTCAAGCATCTCAGTGATCTGGTATCTTAATTCAGCCATTTCTTGGGTTAGGTCCTCTGCTTCTTCCTTTGCTCTTGACTTCTCTTCTCTCAAGTCTTCCTAAGATGCATTGAAATATTGCTTTTAAGGCATGCATATTAACTTCTATGAGTCAGACACGAGATTTAACTGAATGTGCATCAAGCCTCAGCAGATATGAAATCTGCGGAAACGCAGTCTTTTCAACATAAAAAAAAATTAATGAAAAAATAATTGTTGCATTGAAAATTGATTGTTCCATTGATTTTATCATTAGATGACCTCCATTAAATTGCACTATTTTGGCAGTCTGCTAGGGCTGGGGCTAGAATAAGCACTTAAAAAAGCCTAGTTAGGCCTGGGGCTCAAGGACCAGAGATACAGGACCATCCTTGAATTGATCCTAGCCTAGCCCATTTTGCTGAGTACCGGGTAGATCTTATGGGAGAATAAACAAAGCTAAGTTTGCACTTTGCAGAAAGCCATTGTAGGATAAAAAACAGAAAAGAACTGCAAAAATAAATAGTCATCAACATTTACTACCTTAAGTTGGTTGATTAGAAGTTCAGATTCATGGATGTGATGCATCATCTTCTCCATTTCATCTTTCAGATTTTCATCCCAGGCTGCTGCAACTGGCAATTTTGAGAGGAATGGACCCAATATCTCCTCACAAGGGCTTCAGACACAACAAGAAATGTTAGGAGGGATGTAGTGGCATGAAAATGCTCAAGATAAATTTCAGAATGAGATTCGTGATAGGTAAATGTAAATTCGGAAGATCTAAAGAAAAAATTAAGATGAAAGTTATGTTTGTGGTATTGTTATCATAGGCTATATAATTTCTCTCCGATGGTGGTACATACTAACATCGGAAGCAATATATAGTATGCACCAACAATGATATCATTGGAGAACACAGATTATCTAGCTCATGAGAATCTCAATGTGTCTTTTAGGCAAAGATTAACTAACTCTCATTCATTGAGGGAAAAGATCTAGTGTGTATAAGAGAGACGGAACAGATTAACTAGCTTATGAGAATCTTATTCTTGAGTCTTTCTCACAAACATACGCATGCACACGCGAATGCATGCGCACACACTCGCACATGTAAACATGTGTACGCTTGTAGTTGTGCACACACAGAGAGGGAAGAGAAAAAACGAAAACAGAGAGAGAGAGAGAGAGAGAGAGAGAGAGAGAGATGAAAAAAGAAAAGAAAAATTATCTATATTGGTAAATTTAGTTTGGAAGATAACACCCTTCACTTTGAGATAGATAGAAGAGAGGAGAGATTGAATAATTTCAAGTTCTAGATTTAGATCAGTGTTCATAATTTCACTACTAAGCTAATAAAAAGAAATTTTCACTAATTTTGGAGAAATTATTGATAATTTTGGAGAAATTATCTCACTGAACTATTTTGCTAAAATATAAAAAAATGCAGAAAAATTTGAAATTCTTTCAAAAAACTTTTTAATAAATTATGATAAGTCTAATTGCACATTTAAAAT